>BSBK01004377.1:285000-406508 GCA_027943335.1 Chamaecyparis obtusa | reverse complement strand
GGGTCGTATGACCCCTTAAGAAACACTTGAGTGTTCTAATGTGTTGAAAGGGGTCATGGGCACTTTCTAGGGGTCCTAGTATGCCTTATCACATGTTAGGACCCCTAGGAAGTCCTGATGATCCTTTTGACACATTTCAACACTCAAGTGTGTCCCCAAGGGGTCGTATGACCCCTTAGGACACACTTGAGAGTTCTAATGTGTCGAAAGGGGTCATGGGGTCTTCCTATGGGTCCTATTATGCCTTATCATGCATTATGACCCCTAGGAAGTCTTCATGACCCCTTTTGAAACATTTCAATACTCAAGTGTGTCCAACGGGGGTCGTATGAATCCTTATGACACACTTGAGAGTTCTAATATGTCAAAAAGGGTCATGGGGGCTTCTTAGGGGTACTAGTACACCTTATCACGTGTTAGGACCCCTAGGAAGTCCTCATGACCCCTATTGACACATTAGAATACTCAAGTGTGTCCTAAGGGGTCATACGACCCATTCAGACATAGTTGTGCATTCAAATGTTTCAAAATGGGTCATGAGGAATTCCTAGAGGTCCTAGTATGTCTTATCATGCGTTAAGACTCCTAGGAAGCCCCCATGACCCCTTTTGACACATTAGAACCCTCAAGAGTGTCATAAGGGGTCCTACGACCCTCTTTAGACACACTTGAGAGTTTAAATGTGTCAAAAGGAGTCATGGGGACTTCCTAGGGGTCCACCCCTTAAGACACACTTGAGGATTCTCATGTGTCAAATGGGGTCATGGGGACTTCCTAGGGGTCCTAGTACACCTTATCATGTGTTAGGACCCCTAGGAAGTCCTATGACCCCTTTTGACACATTGAAATGATCAAGTGTGTCCTAAGGGGTCCTATGGCCCCTTCGAACACACTTGAGCATTCAAATGTGTTAAAAGTGGTCATGAGAACTTCCTAGGGGTCCTAATAGGCCTTATCAAGAGTTAGGACCCCTAGGAAGTCCCCATGACCCTTTTGACACATTGGAATGCTCAAATGTGTCCTAAGGGGTCCTACAGCCCCTTCAGACACACTAGAGCATTCAACTGTGTCAAAAGGGTTCATGAGAAATTCCTAGGGGTCTTAATAGGCCTTATCATGAGTTAGGACCCCTAAGAATTCCCTGTGACCCCTGTGGACACATTGGAATGCTCAAGTGCATCCTAAGGGGTCCTACAGACCCTTCAAACACACTCAAGGATTCAAATGTGTCAAAAGGGGTCATGGGGACTTCCTACGGGTCCTAGTAGGCCTTATTATGAGTTAGGACCCCTAGGAAGTCCCCGTGACTCCTGTGGACAAATTACAATGATCAAATGTGTCCTAAGGGGTCCTACAGCGCCTTGAGACACACTTGAGCATTTGAATGTGTCAAAAGGGGTCATGGGACTTCCTAAGGGTCCTAATAGGCCTTATCACACGTTAGGACCCCTAGGAAGTCCCCGTGACCCCTATGGAAACATTGGAATGCTCAAGTATGTCCTAACAGGTCCTACGGTCCTTTCAAACACACTTGAGCATTTAAATGTGGTAAAAAGGGGTCATGGGAAATTCCTAGGGGTCCTAATAGGCCTTATCATGCATTAGGACCCTTAAGAAGTCCTTGTGACCCTTTTTGACACATTGAAACACTCAAGTGTGTCATAAGGGGTCCTACGGCCCCTTCAAACACACCTGAGCATTCAAATGTGTCAAAAGGGGTCATGGGGACTTCCTAGGGGTCCTAATAGGCCTTATCATGTGTTAGAACCCCTAAGAAATCCCCGTGACCCCTTTTGACACATTAGAATGCTCAAGTGTGTCATAAGGGGTCTTACAGACCCTTTGGACACACTTGACCATTCAAATGTGTCAAAAAGGGGTCATGGGGACTTCCTAGGGGTCCTAGTAGGCCTTATCATGAGTTAGGACCCATAGGAAGTCCCCGTGACCCTTGTGGACTCACTGGAATGCTCAAATGTGTCCTAAGGGGTCCTATGGCTCCTTCAGACACACTTGAGCATTCAAATTTGTCAAAAGGGGTCATGGGGATTTCCTAGGGGTCCTAGTAGGCCTCATCACAAGTTAGGACCCCTAGGAAGTCCCCGTGACCCCTGTGGACACATTGGAATGCTCAAGTGTGTCCTAAGGGGTCCTACGGCCCCTTTGGACACACTTGAGCATTCAAATGTGTCAAAAGGGGTCATGGTGACTTCCTAGGGGTCCTCATAGGCCTTATCACGCATTAGGACCCCTAGGAAGTCCCCGTGACCCCTATGAACACATTAGAATGCTCAAGTGTGTCCTAATGGGTCCTACGGACCCTTTGGACACACTTGAGCATTCAAATGTGTCAAAAAGGGTCATGGGGACTTCCAAGGGGTCCTAATAGGCCTTATCGCTCATTACGACCACTAGGAAGTCCCCGTGACACCTTTTGACACATTGGAATGCTCAAGTGTGTCATAAGGGGTCCTATAGCCCCTTTGGACACACTTGAGCATTTCAAATGTGTCAAAATGGGTCATGGGGACTTCCTAGGAGTCCTAATAGGCATTATCACGCATTAGGACCCCTAGGAAGTCTCCGTGACCCATGTGGATAGATTGGAACACTCAAGTATGTCCTGAGGGGTCATACGGTGTCTTCGGACACACTTGAGCATTCAAATGTGTCAAAAGGGGTCATGGGGACTTTTTAGGGGTCCTAATAGGCCTTATCGCATGTTAGGACCCCCTAAGAAGTCCCCATGACCCCTTTTGACATATTATAACTCTCAAGTGTGTCCTAAGGGGTCCTGCAATGCCTTTGGACACACTTGAGCATTCCAATGTGTCAAAATGGGTCATGGGGACTACCTAGGGGTCCTAATAGGTCTTAAACGCATGTTAGAACCCCTAGGAAGTCCCCGTGACCCCCTTTTGACACATTAGAATGCTCGAATGTGTCATAAGGGGTCCTACAGACCCTTTAGACACACTTGAGCATTCAAATGTATCAAAAGGGGTCATGGGGACTTCCTACGGTTCCTAATATGCCTTATCATGCATTAGGACCCCTAGGAAGTCCCCATGACCCCTTTTGAAACATTAAAATGCTCAAGTTTGTCCTAAGGGATCTTATGGGCCCTCCAGACACAATTGAGCATTTGAATGTGTCAAAAGGGGTCATGGGGACTTCTTAGGGGTCCTAATAGGCCTTATCATGTGTTAGGACCCCTAGAAAGTCCCTGTGACCCATTTTGACACATTGGAATGCTCACATGTGTCCTAAGGGTTCCTACGGCCCCTTCAGACACACTTGAGCATTCAAATGTGTCAAAAGGGTTCATGGGGACTTCCTAGGGGTCCTAATAGGCCTTATCACATGTTAGGACCCCTAGGAAGTCCCCGTGACCCTATGGACACATTGGAATGTTCAAGTGTGTCCTAACCGGGTTCGTACGGCCCCTTCGGACACACTTGAGCATTCAACTATGTCAAAAGGGGTCATGGGGACTTCCTAGGGGTCCTAATAGGTGTTATCACACATTAGGACCCCTAGGAAGTTCCCATGACCCCTTTTGACACATTAGAATGTTCAAGTGTGTCCTAAGGGGTCCTACGATTTCTTTGGACACACTTGAGCATTCCAATGTGTCAAAAGGGGTTATGGGGACTTCCTAGGGGTCCTAGTAGGCCTTATCGCGAGTTAAGGGTCCTAGTGTGGACACATTAGAATGCTCAAGTGTGTCCTAAGGGGTCCTACAGCCCTTTCGAACACACTTGAGCATTCAAATGTGTCAAAAGGGGTCATGGGGACTTCCTAGGGGTCCTAATAGGCCTTATCACACATTATGACCCCTAGGAAGTCCCTATGACCCCTATGAACACATTGGAATGCTCAAGTGTGTCCTAATAGGTCCTATAGCCTCTTTGGACATGATTGAGCATTCAAATGTGTCAAAAGGGGTCATGGGGTCTTCCTAGGGGTCATAATAGGTCTTATCACATATTAAGACCCCTAAGAAGTCATCGTGACTGATTTTGACACATTGGAACACTGAAGTGTGTCATAAGGGGTCCTACCGCCACTTCGGACATAGTTGAGCATTCAAATGTGTTGAAATGGGTCATGGGGACTTCCTAGGGGTCCTAATAGTCTTTATCATGCATTAGGACCCCTAGGAAGTCCTCGTGACCCATGTGGACACATTGGAACACTCAAGTGTGTCCTAAGGGGTGCTACAATGCCTTCGGACACACTTGAGCATTCCAATGTGTCAAAAGGTTTCATGGGGAGTTTTTAGGCGGTCCTAATAGGCCTTATGATGAAGGGTGCTCCCCTTAATGCCACAAACACATAACAGAAATAGAGAAACAACAACAATAAATTGGCTTCTTATTGTCTCCACAAATGTGGAATTACAAATTTTCAGAATTACAATATGCAAAGCCCCATGGGCACTCCCTTACAATATTCTGTAGGACAAAGCCTTGAATTATTGCCCAGATCTACTACCCAGAATTATTCTGAACTGCCTAAGACAATAATACAGCCTTCCTTATATAGGCAATTTTTACAACCGCCTGGGAAGGTTCCAGAATTTTAGCCAATAAGGGCCGACCAAACTTAGAATTATTTTATTTTACATTTTATTACATCATAGTCGGCTCAAGATAACCTTTGAAACCTGAACAAAAATTTTGAAGAAAATTATTTTCCGCCATTTCAGGTGACCCAACTTCCGAAGACCATAAGTCATCACCAGTTGACCCGATCGGCTATTATAACCCCATTTCGAAAATGCCACGAAGCGCTCTACAGGCTTGACTAGCGCAAGTGCCCGTCACCCAAATTTTTGACCTCATCCGAGGCCTCTAAAGCCTTCAAAACTGAGTTCAAAGTTTCTGTACCCTGTTGCCAATACCGAAAATCTTTAATATCTTCCAATGTACACTTGACCTGGCAATGAAACTTTACCGGCAGACTTATATGACCAAAATGAACCTCCAAGAAAGAAATCAGATCATTTTGAGCACATACGAAAATTACCAAAAATAGTAACTTTCCACAAATAGCAGCTCTGCACAAGATAGCCCTTATTGAATTCAAAAATAGAAATATTTTTGGGTGATGCAAGATTGCTCTTACACCCAGGATGCTCCTGCATCACCTTATCACACTTTAGGACCCCTAGGAAGTCCTCGTGACCCCTTTTGACACATTAGAACTCTCAAGTGTGTCCTAAGGAGTCCTATAACACCTTCGGACTCACTTGAGCATTCCAATGTGTTAAAAGGGTTCATGGGGACTTCCTAAGGGTCCTAATAGACCTTATCATGCGTTAGAACCCCTAGAAAGTCCCCGTGACCCCCTTTTGACACATTGGAATGCTCAAGTGTGTCCTAAGGGGTCCTACGATGTGTTTGAACACACTTGAGCATTCCAATGTGTCAAAAGGCATCATGGGGACTTCCTAGAGGTCCTATTAGGCCTTATCATGAGTTAGGACCCCTAAGAAGTCCTTGTGACCCCTGTTGACACATTGGAACACTCAAGCGTGTCCCAAGGGGTCCTACAGCCCCTTTAGACACACTTGAGCATTCAAATGTGTCACAAGAGGTCATGGGGACTTCTTAGGGGTCCTAATAGGCCTTATCACATGTTTAGGACCCCTAAGAAGTCCCTGTGACCCCTATGGACACATTGGAATGCTCAAGTGTGTCCTAACAGGGCCTACAACCCCTTCAGACACATTTGAGCATTGAAATGTGTCAAAAGGGGTCATGGGGACTTCCTAGGGGTCCTAATAGGCCTTATCACACATTAGGACCCCTAGGAAGTCCTCGTAACCCCCTTTTGACACATTGGAAGACTCAAGTGTGTCATATGGGGTCCTACGGCCCCTTCAGACACATTTTGAGCATTCAAATGTGTCAAAAGGGGTCATGGGGTCTTCCTAGGGGTCCTAATAGGCCTTATTGGGCATAGGACCCCTAGGAAGTCCTTGTGACCCCTTTTGACACATTGGAATTCTCAAGTGTGTCCTAAGGGGTCCTACGACACCTTCAGATACACTTCAACATTCAAATGTGTCAAAAGGGGTCATGGGGACTTCCTAGGGGTCCTAGTAGGCCTTATCGCAAGTTAGGACCCTTAGGAAATCCTTGTGACCCCTTTTTGACACATTGGAAAACTCAAGTGTGTCCTAAGGGGTCCTATGATGCCTTAGACACACTTGAGCATTCCAATGTGTGGAAAAGGGGTCATGGGGACTTCCTAGGGGTCCTTATAGGCCTTATCTTGCGTTAGGACCCCTAGGAAGTCCCCGTGACCCCTTTTGACACATTGGAGTGCTCAAGTGTGTCCTAAAGGGGTCCTACAACACCTTTAGACACACTTGAGCATTCAACTATGTCAAAAGGGGTCATGGGGACTTCCTAACCAGTGCTAGTAGGCCTTATCGTGAGTTAGGTCCCCTAGGAAGTCACCGTGATCCTTTTTGACATGTTAGAATGTTCAGGTGTGTCCTAAAGGGGTCCTATGACACCTTTGGACACACTTGAGCATTCCAATGTGTCAAAAGGGGGTTATGGGGACTTCCTAGGGGTCCTAGTAGGCCTTATTGCATGTTAGGACCCCTAGGAAGTCCCCGTGACCCCTATGGACACATTGGAATGCTCAAGTGTGTCATAAGGGGTCCTAGGACCCCCTTCAGACACACTTGAGCATTCAAATGTGTCAAAAGGGGTCATGGGGACTTCCTAGGGGGTCCTAGTAGGCCTTATCATGCGTTAGGACCCCTAGGAAGTCCACGTGACCCCCTTTTGACACATTGGAATGCTCAAGTGTGTCCTAAGGGGTCCTATGGCCCCTTCAGACACACTTGAGCATTCAAATGTGTCAAAAGGTGTCCAAGGGAACTTCTTAGGGGTCCTAATAGGCCTTATCATGTGTTAGGACCCCTAGGAAGTCCCCCTGACCCCTTTTGACACATTGGAATACTCACGTGTGTCCTAAGGGGTCCTACGGCCGATTCAGACACACTTGAGCATTCAAATGTGTCAAAAGGGGTCATGGGGACTTCCTAAGGGTCCTAGTAGGCCTTATCAACATGATAGGACCCCTAGGAAGTCCTTGTGACCCCTTTTGACACATTGGAATGCTTAAGTGTGTCATAAGGGGTCCTACGGACCCTTCAGACACACTTGAGCATTCAAATGTGGCAAAAGGGGTCATGGGGACTTCCTAAGGGTCCTAATAGGCCTTATCATGCATTAGGACCCCTAGGAAGTCCCCATGACCCATGTGGACACATTGGAACACTCAAGTGTGTCCTAAGGGGTCCTACAATGCCTTCAGACACACTTGAGCATTCGAATGTGTCAAAAAGGGTCATGGGGACTTCCTGGGGGTCCTAATAGGTCTTATCACGCGTTAGGACCCCTAGGAAGTCCCTGTGACCCCTTTTGACACATTAGAACTCTCAAGTGTGTCCTAAGGGGTCCTACAATTCCTTTGGACACACTTGAGCATTCCAATGTGTCAAAAGGGGTCATGAGGACTTCGTAGAGGTCCTAGTAGGCCTTATTGCGAGTTAGGACCCCGAGGAAGTCCCCGTGACACTTGTGGACACATTGGAACACTCAAATGTGTCTTAAGTGGTCCTACAATGCCTTTGGACACACTTGAGCATTCTAAGTCTCAAAAGGGGTCATGGGGACTTCCTAGAGGTCCTAATAGGCCTTATCGCACGTTAGGACCCCTAGGAAGTCTTTGTGACCCCTTTTGACACATTAGAATGCTCAAGTGTGTCCTAAGGGGTCCTATGACACCTTCGGACACACTTGAGCATTCCAATGTGTCAAAAGGGGTCATGGGGACTTCCTAGGGGTCCTAGTAGGCCTTATCACTAGTTAGGACCCCTAGGAAGTCCCCGTGACCCCTATAGACACATTGGAACACTCAAGTGTGTCTTAAGGGGTCCTACGGCCCCTTCAGACACACTTGAGCATTCAAATGTGTCAAAAAGGGTCATGGGGGACTTCATAAGGATCCTAGTACACCTTATCACATGTTAGGACCCCTAGGAAGTCTCCATGACCCCTTTTGGTACATTGGAATGCTCGAGTGCTACCACTGCTTCGGACACACTTGAGCATTCCAATGTGTCAAAAGGGGTCATGGGGACTTCCTAGGGGTCCTAACACGTGATAAGGTATACTAGGACCCCTAGAAAGTCCCCATGAACCATTTTGACATATTTGAACCCTCAAGTGTGTCCAAAGGGGTCCTACGACCTCTTAGGACACACTTGAGAGTTCTAATGTGTCCAAAGGAGTCATGGGGACTTCCTAGGGGTCCTAACACATGATAAGGCATACTAGGACCCCTACGAAGTCCCCATGACCCCTTTTTGACACATTGGAACCCTCAAGTGTGTTCGAAGGGGTGCTACGACCCCTTTGGACACACTTGAGGGTTCCAATGTGTCAAAATGGGTCATGTGGACTTTCTAGTGTTCTTAGTATGCCCTATAACGTGTTAGGACCCCTAGGAAGTCCCCATGACCCTTTTTGACACATTGGAATGCTTGAGTGTGTCTGAAGGGGTCATAGGACCTCTTCGGACACACTCGAGCATTCCAATATTTGAAAAGGGTCATGGGGACTTCCTAGGGGTCCTAACGCATGATAAGGCGTACTAGGACCCGTAGGAAGTCTCGGTAACCCCTTTCAACATACAACTTAAATATTATGATCTATAAAGTTTATATATATATATATATGATATTCTTATATAAAATATATATTAATATATAATTATATCTATAATACATATTAATATATATATATAAAATATTTACATAATACCCCTTAAACATTATATATATATATATATATATATATATATATATATATATATATATATATATATATATATATATATATATATATATATATATATATATATATATATATATATATTTTGTACATATAAATATAATATAATTTCGTTAAATATATTTATATACAATATAGATTAATATATAAAAAATAGATTAATATAAAATATTATACTATAAAATATATATGACATAGAATTTAAATATTCTAAGATATTATAATATTAAATATTTTAATATAAAATATGTATTATTATATAATTATATATAATATATATTAAAATATTTACATAATACCCCTTAATACCCCTTTAAATGTGATATATATATATAATTTGCACATATATTTATATAATATAAATGTTAAATATAATTATATACAATACATATTAATACATAAAAAAATATATTAATTTATAAAATATTATAATATAAAATATATATGACATACAATTTAAAACCCCTAAGATATTATAATATAAAATATATAAATTAATATATAATTATATATATAATAGATATTTAAACATTATATATAAAAGTTCAATTTTTTCATTTACTGCCGCCATTTTTTCAACTTTGAAATATCGGGTACACGATTTCAAATCATGTACCCAATTTCAAATTGGGTACCCGATTAGGCTTGTGCTTTGGTGTCAGGTTTGCCTAGGTGTACTGACACCTAGGCCTACTAAAAAGTCAACATATATTTTCATGCGCTTTTGGACAAGTGAAAAGTGGATTTTTTTAAATCTCCACTTTTTGACCCCTCATGATCTTGCACATACCCCCCATTACAACAATTAAGGACCGACATCCTTAATTTACATTTTCCAAACAAAATGCATGCTACACCTCCAAAGTCAGCTCCCAAATGAGTCTTCTCTAGATCAAATGCCACAGCTAACATCATCCAGCATTCCATACCTTGTACGGACCAATGAACATCCTTTAGGACCTTGTATTTCATCTCTTAAGCTTGCATACACCTAATCCATATCTTCTGTAAGATATACTAGAAACACAGAGACCGCGCTCTGTCAGCTTCCACTGTCACTGTCCAGTAACTAGTCTTCATCAAAATATTTGTAACTCATCCAACATGCAACATTACATGATGTGATTTTGGTTACAAGATCACAATAGCTTCATGTACTCTCATCTATCTTCACACATTCTAAAAACATCCGTACAATGTCCATACACTGTCATAATCAGCCTGTACTCCATAGAAACATATGTTGACATCAGTGGAAAACCACAAATGACAACAGTATGAGTGCCCATTCAGTAACATAGTGATTAAATATATAAAATGTATCAATCACCATCCCATGCATTAGCAATATCCAACACCAAAACCCTTTATACAAAAATATTCTTACATAATCAGATATAGCAATGTAATACCAAAGAAAGACCTAAAACAAAAGAGGCTGCAACAAAAAAAGAAACCAAGAAGAACAACAACCAAGAACCAACAAAAAAAATTACAACTTGAAAACTAGAAGACCAAAAAATCAAAAACTACATACAAGGAACACTAGCTAGGCCAATTTCTTAAGGGTCTCAACCACCTTAGCTTCCAATTGGCTCATATTAAGAGCCTCTTTCTTTAGGTCCTATAGATCAATAGAAGGGGGCTATGAGGCCTCACCCCGAGCCTGTCATAGCCTTTTAGTTTCTCTGCTTTTGTGATAGACATATTTGATGTTATATTTTGATGCATTATAGTTTCAGACACTTTATATTATGGATTTTATCACCATAGAGGTTGGATGCACATTATGTTATGTTTATTTTGATGACTAATATGATATCATTATGGATTCTACTTGTGAGATTAATTTGATTTTATGAATGTTATGATGTCATGGGTAAGTGCACAAAGATGGGGGACCAAAAAGGGGGTATAAGATGCCACTTTTTTTCTTGAAATCAACAAACTCTGAACTTCAACAAGAAATTGAAGATAGTTAGACTCAAAATTTTAAGATGCAACAAAAACAAGAGTTGTAATACTCTGAATCTAGTTCCTAAACTACTAACTTATTTTGAAAATGGTGCAGATTAAGGCCCTCAAAAAGGGGGGAGCACAAAAAGTGGTCCTATTTTTTATCCAAAAACATAACATAGCGTCTGGTGTGCTCCCACTAAAATGTTAACTTTTTTTTTGAATTTTTTTAATCACTCCAGTGAGAAGTTAGCTAACACCACGTAGTTTATCTCAAATTTTTTTGGTAATTTTTGTATGAACGTATAATTTTTGATGAATTTACGAAGTGCACACATCCTGAAAACATGAAATTTCTGTGTGCTCCCCCCTAGAAATCATTTAAAACTAATCAAAAATTAATATATTTTTTTTAAAGTGTGTAGAATGGAGTCTAGTTTCTAAAAATGTAACTTATTGCAAAATTCGATGAACGAGCCAAAATCTATGCCCAAAATATTACATGTTGGTTTTTTACAAAAAATGGACATACACACAAAAGAAATTAGAGTTGAAAAACTTAACATAATCAGAATTCAAAATAAATTATATGCTTAGATAGCTAATAGAGAGATCTGCAATATCACATCGTCTGATTTTTATGTTCTTGAGGCCATGAGTAAATTTGACGAGGAGCACACAAAAAAAGATGTCATTTTTTTGTATGTCTATTGGAAAAACACGTCTCAAGCCTATTTCAATCGTCCAAGCCTTTGGGTTGGATCTCCAAGGCAAATCCAAGCCTTAGGATTGGTAAATTCAAATCCTTTACAAAGCACGCATGCCCTATAGGGCGTGCGCTATGTAAATTTATGATTTTCATAGCACGCACTATGAAAATCATAAATTTACATAGGGCATATGCCCTATAAGTATGATTTATATAATGTGTGTGTGTGAGAGAGGGGGGGGGGTAATTTATAGAAAGAGAGGGGGGGGGGTAATTTATACAAATATAACATTTAAGTATAAGTTTGATAATTTTAATTTCTTATACTTTAAGTTATATTTGTATAAATTATAAAATATAATGCTTTCAGGATGTTTGGGATAGGTTCCAGCTTCATAGGAGTTAACATGTAGATTCTAGATTTGAAAAATTTCAGACTTAGCCAAATTTCAGGATTCAGCAAGCCTTCAGCAGGGTTACCTCCCACAATCCATCATGGATTTCTAAGGTCAAACTGAAGCTAGAAAAAGAATTCCCAAAGGGTTTTAACTCATTTTATCACAAATCACTTGGTTTTCCACCCCATCTTTATGACAAACTTAGCTTAGCTCTCACCCAAATCTCTCTCTCTCTCTCTCTCTGTGACACACACACACACACATCACCCTCTCTCTCTCTCATCAACCTCTCTCTCTCCCCCTTATCTACTCTCTCTCTCTTTCATTACTCTCTCTCTCTTCTCACATCACATCATCCTATCTCTCCCCCTTATCTACTCTCTCTTTCATTACCCTCTCTCTCTCTCTCTCTCACCCACACACACACAATCTCTCTCTCTCTCTCTCTCTCTCTCTCTCTCTCTCTACCCCTTAGCTATCTCTCTCTCTCTCTCTTATCTTTCTCTCTCTCTCTCTGGAGTGAGAGAGAGAGATAAGGAGAGACAGAGAGAGAAATTAACCTCTCTCTCTCTCCCCCTTGTCTACTCTCTCTCTTTAAAGAGAGAGAGTAGATAAGGGGGAGAGAGAGAGGGTAATTACTCTCTCTCTCTCTCTCACACACACACACACCCTCTCTCTCTCTATCACCATCTCTCTCTCTCTCTCCCTTCTCTCTCACTATGGAGAGAGAAGGGAGAGAGAGAGAGAGTAGATAAGGTGGAGAGAGAGGGTGATGAGAGAGAGAGGAGAGGGTGATGTTTTTGTGTGTGTGTGTGTGTGAGAGAGAGAGAGAGAGATTTGGGTGAGAGCTAAGTTAAGTCTGTCGTAGAGATGGGGTCGAAACCGAGTGATTTGTGATAAAATGAGTTAAACCCTTTGGGAATCCTTTTGCCAGCTTCAGTTTGACCTTAGAAATCCATGATGGATTTTGGGAGGTAACCCTGCTGAAGGCTTGCTGAATCCTAAAATTTGGCTAAGTCTGGAATTTTTCAAATCTAGAATCTGCATGTTAACTCTTATGAAGTTGGAACCTATCCCAAACATCCTGAAAGCAGTATATTTTATAATTTATAAAAATATAACTTAAAGTATAAGAAATTAAAATTATCAATCCCCCCTCTCTCTCTCTCACACTATATAAATCATATCTTACATAGGGCGCACGCCCTATGTAAATTTATGATTTTTCATAGCACGTGCACGCTATGAAAATCATAAATTTACATTGCGTGCATGCCCTATAGGGCGTGCACGCTTTGTAAAGGATTTGAATTGCCCAAGCCATAGGGCACACACACCCTATAGGGTGCACACCCTTTAGTGCGTGCACACTATGTGATGGGGGGCCAAAAAGAAAAGTGGCATCTTTTGGTCCCCCATCTTTGTGCACTTACCCTCATGATGATATTTAATTATACAATGATTATTGTTACGAGATTAGTTAGGTGATGAAATTGTAAGTTACACGATGAATTGTATGTATGACATAGATGAATTATTATACCACGTGAATTATGATTAAATTAAGGATATTGTGGATGAAATTATTTTGATCATGAATGTTATGAATTTACATGTATATTTCCTTAGACTACTAATGTTTGATTTTAGTGTGCAGGGAATTAGACCATGGTAAATTCGGGGAACCAAAGCATAGACTTATGTTATTCAGTTAGCCAAGGTTGCATCTAATAAGAGACAAAACCTCATTGTATCGTGTTTGATGTGTAAATGTGATGAGCATGTGTTTAATTAATATGTTAAATTGTAAATGTAATTTGTTTTGTGAATGCTCAAGTGGATATGCCACATGGCTTGTGAAGTGTCTTTCTTATTATGTCACTTGACACTTGTATGTGTACTTGTGGCCATGACATGTCCACTTAAGGATTGGATGCCCATCAACCTAGGATAGTACCATGAAGATCCCCATGAGAAATCCCTTGGTTACGGAGCTTGAGGTAGTGTCAACTCAAGGATTTTCGAATTTGAACTTAACATGCACTTTTGGGAGGTTAAAAAGTTGCTTAGGGGAGTGTTTAGACCATTTTTAGTTAGCTCACTTGATATACCTATGGGTAAGGGTTATTTTTCATCATAGGACAACCTTTAGTTGACCAAATGACCCATCCAAAAGTTGGTTTTCCAAGATGGCCGAAAATCAACTTTTGGGAGCATGTTTTGGTAAGAACACCACCCATTAGAAAGGTAGTCCTTATCCCACCTTTTAAGCTTACCTTTGTAAGAGACCATTTTTGGAAACCTTGTAAGGGACTTAGGGAAGACCACCCAATGGGAATGTAATCTTATCCCTAGGAGTTTGTGGGGAGATGTGTGGAGGCCTTTTTAGAGGGGACTCTTCTTTTGGAAGACTTTGAACACCCACTCTCTAACTTAGAGACATTATTAACTTTGAAGAAGGAGGCTTAGGAAAAGATGAGTCTCTTCATCAAATTTCTTCCATAAGCTTGGATCTAGGTTGGTGGCTCCACTTGAAAATTTTCATGTATTTTCTTTTCTTGTTTGTATGAGAAACTTGGAAGTTTGTTTCTTCATGTTGCTAGATGTTGAAGATCTTATTGTTTATATGTTATTAGTTAAGTATGTGAATCTTGTGCTTGTTTGAGAAAGTCTTTTGTGTTGTAGATTTCTTGGTTTTGTGAAATTTTATGGGAGTCTCAAGGCCACACTCACCCATGTGGGGAAGAGTAGCCTTGGGGGTGAAGGGTTTATCTTCTTGAATAGCCATGGGTGTAGAGTCTCTCCTTGATAAGGAGAAGGAAGAAAACAAGGAATTATGGGCTCCATGTAGCCATTTCTCTTTTTGTTACAATGGGGGTCATAAGGGATTTGTAAGGATTGATGCCTTGGGGGACATAAGGAATTTTTTTGGGCTTGAGAGAATGTGTTTTAGATGTATTTTTGGGAAAGCCATGTGTAGGCTTGTCTTATGTTCTAGAAATGAGCTTTATCCCCTTGGTATTTAGTCCACCTTCACCCCAAGAATAGGGTCAATGTGAGGCCCATTGTTTCATCCTTGGTTGGGAGTTTCATGTGCTTATCTTGTTATTGTTCATGTTGGTTATTCGTGAATGTTTTCCCATCTATGTGCTGGTTCCCCTAGCTTGGGGGTGGCTTCTTAGAAGCCTAGGTTGGGAGATGAGCTTCCCCATGGTCTATTCTACTTTTATTTGCAAGTATTGAAGAGACTACACTTGAAGTGAAGCTTGGAAAGAGCTCTAGTTTGTCCACTTGTTTAAATATGTTGTAAGGGTAGTAGTATCCCAATGTAGAAGGGAGTCCTAATGTAAGCCCTTTTTTATTTTGAATGCAGGGTCCATTTTAAAAAAAGAGAGTTGTTGTATTTAGAAATGTACTCTATGATTTATTCAAAGAAAAAGTATAATGTTACTTCATAGTTTTCTGAAATAGTTGACTGTAATATGTAAATAGTACAATAAAGGAGTTGCTACTTTAAATATTGTTATTTGATTTCTTTTAGGAGAACTTGCAACCTCATTTGAAGCTTATAATTGAGGAAAAAGAAAAAAAAGAGGGTAATAGAAATCTGAAAACTTTATTTACTGCACATTAGTAGACTATTAAGTTTAGTTGCAAAATATGGACCCATTACTTAGTTATGTTATTGCATAGAAGTATATTCCCTTTTTGGGGCTCAGTGAATAGAAGTGTTGGAAATTATTTACACAGAACTATTTATAACTTTAATTTTCCCTACAAATCTGCATTCTAATGGAATTTAAACCACAATTATTTTTACTATTCAGTTTATAATTGTGATGATTAATTAGTGAGAAAAAAAAAAAACTTTATCTATTACTACTGCATTACCTAGCTTAGTACATTTTAGATCCAAATGAAAAGTTATTTTTAGTTGCTATTTTTTTTTATTCAAAAAAAAAAAAATTAGTTTCACCTTGTTTTCTGGATAGTGTAATTTTATTCCTTAAACTATTGAATTTTTTATTTTTTTTGATTACTTTTATTGTGTTTAAAAAAAAAAACATATACACTTAATCATATGATAAGAGCATCTTAAAATATTGTATTTATTCTTACAAAAATATTATACATTATTCTCTGTTTTAATTTAAAAAAAAAGAAAAAAAATTGATTCTTTCATAAAATATATGCAAAGTTGATTGGAAATGTAAAAAATACATTTTTAAAAAAAAGCATTTAATGAAAGATTTTTAAAAAAAAGTTATGCTGGCTTTTGTAAAAAAAATAGTAAATTTTTCCTTTTAAAAAAAAGGTTTATTGTTTTAATATTATTAAAAAAAGAATTTAAAAAAAAAAAGAGTTTAATTTTTTTTTTTTAAAAGAAAATTAATGCAAAAATTTTGGGGGGGTCGGCAGAGCTGAACCTCCCCTCTCCACAGTCTTCCATAGCCTGTTGCGGCCGTGGCACTACCATGACTATGGCAGCACAACCACAGGCCGAGGCCCATGACTATGCTGCCACGGCCATGGTAGAGCCACGACGTGGCAGACCTTGCGATTGGGGGTAGAGGGTAGAGAGCCTCGGCTCCCCTCCCCCTTCAAAGTTTTATTTTTTTTAAAAAAATGTTATAAAAAAAGAAACAACGGCTTTAAAAGAAGTTTTTACCTTCAATCATATACTTTTTTTTACAAAAAAATTATTGTTCTTAGAACAGATTATTTGAATACCCAATGGGGTACTGATTTTTAAACAATAAAACAAAAAAAAGACTTGTATACCTGCATGCTTGGAAGACCTCCATTAATGACAAGGTTTGCACAAATAAAGAAGGTATATTCATAGGCATATATACATCAAGTATGTATGAATATGAGTATACCTCTTGCATATGTGTCTTCTCCATTGTTGATTCTCCTCATCCCTGCAAACAAAATAAAAGAGACTAAAAAAAAAAGCCATCTCCATTACGGTTTGATATGAGGAAGTTTTTGTGACCAAATGGGAAGAAAATAGGAGTTTCGGTATTTTACCAAATCTACCCTAACCCTAAATCCGAAATTAGGGTTAGGGTAGATGGGTCAACCCTCTTGACCACTTGGCTTTAAAAACAAAAATTCATTTTTCCCTTCATTTCCTCTCTTGGGTGTGCATAGAGAAATTTTATTATCTTTATAATTGTCCCTTTTTCCCTAATGGCTTTGACTTTAGTCATTTGGTGGGAAATAAAAGAAAACAAACTTCCACCCTTTGATCTTTTTTTTTTCTATTATTTATTTATTCCCTTTAAAGATTTTAGATGAAGAGCTTTTTGTTTCTCTTAGTTATTTAATATTTATCTTATTACTCCCAAGTGGGTCCTTATCTATGGCCATAACTAAATTGATATTATTTTTAAAGATTGGCTAGCCTTTATTTTATTTATTAAATTCAGGTTTATTATGTTGTCAAACCTTATATAAGGGATTTATTAAAGTAGAACTACACTATTGGAAATATTAGTTAATTCTTAATGGACCTTAAGGGGGTATTTAAAGTGTGATTAAGCCTAAACTTTTGTTAAGGATCTTTGGGTAAGATTTACGATAATAAAATAAATATAGTTAATTAAATTATTTAATTCCCTATGATGGGAACATGCCGTAGAGAATCATATTTAATTTAGATGAAATTTTTAATTAATTATTATTTAATAATTTTAGAAACACTTTCTTAATTATAGTTTAATTTATTATGTTAAGCACTTGCGTTAATCAGATAGGTCTAAAGTGTAAAGGAAAGATTAGTAACCCATTAATTATACTAATGCTCTTGTGGCTAGTGAATGATCATTTCATTGAATTAAATTTAAACCTTTTTTTAAAAAAAATTGGTGTGTTTTTGCTCGTAGAAATATGGGCATGACAGGGGCTTGGATTTTTTCTTCAAATTTGCTCTAGTTGTTTTTCTCGGCCTAGAATCCCCTTGGTTGCTATCATTATCAACATCCATGTACACAACCATTTTCTCCTATTTCACTTTGTTTAGGTTGTCCACCATAAGCCTTATGGTATCAACAATGTTCTAAATAATTCTATGGCCATGCTTCATGATTTTCTGGAGAGAAACCTGAATTCTCTTGGCTCCCTCCTCAATCCTAGAAAACTTCACCTCATAATTTTCCTTGAGTTTCTCAACGACCTCAAGATTTCTTTTAAGACAATCAGTAACTAAAAATTTCTCTACCTCAGTCCACTAGGCATAGCCATTTTTTTGGTCACTAGTAGAAGGAGGTTGGTTCAATATTATTACTCTGCACTCTAGACTCCATAACCTCCAACTTACCTCCCATGGATCTCTTCTTCACTTGTAATTCCTTGAGTTCATGAAACCCATTTGAACATATTGAAGGAATCTAAGGTTTTATCCCAAGCCATCCCAAGGACATCCAAAAATTGCTCATGCTCAGCACCAAGGAGATCAACTTTGAAGTTATCAGGTGAGTTAGAACTAGCCACCCACACATATTTAAGGGCAAGCCATGAAATTTACTAGGATTATCTTATAAGCTCATTTTTAACACACATCTAAAACATGAAAAGAAGCTTCATTATAATTATTTTTATTTTATAGCATTATGTCTACATAATATCCTATAAATATTGCATGGTTTATTGTCATGTTTGACTAGTGTACCAAGTAATTCTATTGGTATCCAATGATCTTACAAATGAGAGTTTATGAGTAGTTTGCAATCTCATTTGCCCACACCATATTTTGTATGCAAGTTATCAGGATCAAGGATAGTAGGTTTTAAATTGAGGTAAATATAGATCAATGATTGGCAGACTATTATACCCGATTGCTACTAGATCGGATATTATGCATGTTGTTTATCTTGTAGCCAGATTTTAGCAAGATCTCATAAAAATACATGTTGCTCCCGTGAGAAGGATTTTCAAATATTTGAGAGGAATTAAAGATTTCAAATGATGGTATCCCAAAAAATTAGACTTCACTTTGATGGCTTATAAAAATCTTGATTGGATTGGATGTGTTGATGATAGGAAGAATACTAGTGGAGATGCATTTTTCCTTGAACCTTGGTTAGTTGTTTGGTTGAGTAAGAAAAAGCATTCAATGCTAATATTTACTCTTGAAGCTCAATATATTATTGTTTCCTCTTGTTTTACACATATACTATGGATGAAAAAGACATTAAAATATATTGGAATAATATTTGATGAATCCATCTCTATCTTATGGAACAATACCAATGCACTAAATATTTTAAATAACTCAATATTACACTTAATGAGAAAACATATTTCAATTAGGGGAGAGGACCTAGTAGCTAAGCACCCTAACTTCATTCTTCTCAAAATCCTACATGGAAATTTTAAATCACTCCTAGTTTTTTGCACTAACTTACTTGGAAAGTCATCTACTTATAACTAATGTTTTAGGGCCATGTCATTGAAATTATGATTCCACATCAACATGCTTTTTCCCAAGGTGTTTGAAATGACCCAAAAGAAAGGTGAGACTAATGGTCATGCAAAAAGGATACCCATACTTGTCTAGTTGATGTCACATCAT
Source organism: Chamaecyparis obtusa (assembly GCA_027943335.1). Lineage (NCBI taxonomy): Eukaryota > Viridiplantae > Streptophyta > Pinopsida > Cupressales > Cupressaceae > Chamaecyparis > Chamaecyparis obtusa. The sequence goes on along the minus strand of BSBK01004377.1, from coordinate 386,984 downwards.
GTGATTGGTTAATTTTTACAAGTAAGGGTACATTTCATTTAATTATGGGTAGTGATCATTGTACTAACAACTTTAAAGTTGGGGAATCAGGAAAAGTGCGTTGTTGATGGGAAAGCAAGTGCAGATCTAGAGGATGGAGACAATACAATTTTTCTCTGATGCAGGGGGCCTAGGTGGACCCAAAAGGTAAGTTGACTATCGACATCTCCTTGGGTGTTGATATTCCCCTCACCCAGGACCTTGGTCATCATAATTATTACCTTGATCCTTTCAATCAACCATCCTCTAGTCCCGAGTTGTTGTGTCCCTCCTCGGGACCTTATAGGGTTCTTCATATGAAATATGTAAAGAAAAAGGATTGGATTCACTTTTTGGCATAAATCCTTCTGAAATGTCATTCTTTCCTCTTGTTAGAATCATTTTTGAGTCGGGAAAGACTTCTATTTCAGTTCTGGATCAAGTGATTGACCATAACATCTCTATTATCACTCTCTCTTTGATTGAAAAATTTATTTTCCCTAGGCCCAATATTGAGGTAGTGAGGGATTTCACCAAGAGAAGATAGAAGATTAAAGTCCATATTAAGGTTTCTACTTTTCCTAAGGGCATTTTTTCCTTTTTCTTTTCCTATGAAGAGGATCTCTTAGAGGTTCTGTGTGGGGGTCCTTCATCCATAGGTAAATCTTCCTTGGCTCTTAAAAAAATGGACTCCTAAAATGTATTTCTTTGATGATTTTTTTGAAGCGGTCCTATTTTGGGTGAGACTTCCTAGGTTACCAATCAAATATTGGCATGAGGATGTGTTTAAAGGTATTATAGGAACTTTTGGGGAACTTTCTTTATATTCCATGATGAAACCTAGAAAAAGAATGGTGTATACAAGGACTTGTGTGGTTTTTTTTCATTCTACAAATATTCCAATCTCTATTGAGTTATTATCTAAACTAGGCAAGTGGGTGCAAGCTATTGAATACAAATATCTTCCTTTTGTTTTCTTTGTGTGCAAGAAATTGGGATATTGGATGAGGAATTTTCCCTTGAAAGATAGAAATATTAACAAGGGAAAGACCAAGGAAAAGAAAGTGTGGAATCCTAAATAGAGTCTAAATAATCTAATGTAAAAGGGAGGGGAACTTAGGGATGAGGAAGCTTTTCCCTAATCTGAAGTGGGTAATCATGATGTGGGAAAGCCTAAAGATTATATGGGTAACCAAGATCTGGATTACCTAGATAAGGAGGATGTTGTGGTCATAGAACAATCCCAAAAGAATGAGGGGAGAAAAAAAGAAGAGGAAACTATGTTTAGTGCTAAGAAAGATTGTATGGAAGAAAATGAGGAGAATAATTTTGATAATGGAAACAATATGGTAGTTGGGGAGTGCACGAACTCCCATCTAGTGTGTTTTCCTCCTCCTTCCCCCTCCCTATGTCCTTTGATTATTGATTTCTTGGTTTACCCCTCTAAAAATTAAGTTGTCAAATCTACCTATCCAAAGGTGAGGGGAGAGAAAATCACCACATGAAATATCTTTGCAGAATGTAATCAACATGTTAAAAATATGATGCTTGGCTCCCAAAAGTACCAAAGTGACATGGAAGCGTTTGGTAAGGAGAATATTATTTTTGATGACTCAGATATGGAAGAGGAAGGCCCCTTCACTCAAGTTGAAAGAAATAAAAAGAAATCCATGAATTTTGTTGCTTCAAGAATGACAATGAGGAATAGAGTTAAAGAAAATATTAGAGTATCCAAAAGCGTTGGAAGAAATTCCTCCAAATATCTTAGGAATAGAGTTAAAGAAAATATTAGAGTATCCAAAAGCGTTGGAAGAAATTCCTCCAAATATCTTAGGGATAAGAAGAGTCAACAAAGTATTTCTAGCACGAGATCCAGAGAACTATCCAAGATATCTACCTTTAATCTCTAGGTAAGAAATGAAATTCCTATCTTGGAATACTCGGGGGCTCAACAACTCCCACAAATAAGATATTTACATAATGCTGCTAGGGATCATAAGTCGTGTATTTATTATTCAATAATATAAGATGTGGAAAGAAAGGTTTGATAAAATTAATCTTTTTAAATCATGTATGGTGCATGGTAATAGTTTTGAGGGTGCTTCTAGGGGTATTGTCACCTTTTGGAGCTCAAATCACATTAGTGGAACTCCTATTTGGGATGATTGTAATCATGTGGCTACTAAGTTCAAACATATTAGAGATGGTTTCAGTTGGATATTTTCTAACATTTATACTCCCAAAAATAATAATGCTAGAAGGAAGTTCTGGAAAAATATTTCTTCCTTTAGATAAAGGTTTCCAAACAATGCTAGGATCATCATGGTCAATTTTAATACCCCTCCTCGGGAAAAGGAGAAGTTTGGAGGGTCTTAAATTTTGATTGACAATAAGTTGGATATATTGGAATATATAAATGAAAAAGGATTGCATGATGTCGAGCTTCAAGGGGTCTCCTATAGTTGGACCAATAGAAGATAGGGAAATGAATTAATTAAGGTGAGACTGGATAGAGAACTTGTTTCTAATGAATAGATTTTGTAATATTAAAGTTCTTTACATGCCTTGTCTAGGTTCAGTTCTAATCACTATCTTATCAGCTTTCTAGCTGATTTGATGAACATAGAAAGAAAATTCCCTTTTAGGTTTGAAAAGATGTGGCTTTGGCATCCCAATTTGTATGATTTTATTAAGGGTTGGTGGAATATTAATGTAGATTGGATATCAATGTTTAGGGTTACAAAGAAACTTAGGGAATTTAAATTCAAAGTTAGAAGGTGGAATAAAGAAGTTTTTGGTGATATTTTTGGCTTGAAAGATTCTCTACAACTTGAGCTAAAGGAAATCTAGGAGAAAATCAAGGAGAAAGGTTACACAGAGGATTACCTTTCTCGAGAGAATGATATTTTGGTTAAATATTTTAACATCATTTCAAGGGAAGAGGCCTTCTAGAAATAGAGATCTAGGTCTTTGTGGCTCTCCTCGAGTTCAATAAGAACACTCATTGATTTCATATCACCACTCTTAAAAAAAGATATGCAAACATAATTGATCATCTTATCAAGAATGGTACCAGGATTGAGAAGGAAGATGTTATCTGTAAAGAGACTGTTAACTTATTTTCTTTTTTATCTTCTGAAAACTCTTTGAATTTTGATTCCCAAAAGTCCCTACTGGAGGCTATCCCTAAAATATTGAGCATGGATTAGAACAAAAGTATTGTGGCTATACCTTCTAGACAGGAAATCCAGAACACTATTTTCTCCTTTGAGGGGAATAAGGCCCTAAGCCCCGATGGATTCCCCTTATTATTTTTCAATATTTATAGGAGATTGTGGAGGAGGACAAAAGGAATAATTTTAAATAATTCTTTGGATCAAGAAGGATTCTCAAGGAAATAAAATCTACATTTTTGGTCCTTATTCCTAAAGTGCCCGATGCTAATACTTTGGATGTTTTTTAGCCAATTAGTCTCTATAACTCTTTTTACAAGATTATTTCCAAAGTCCTTAATTCTAAATTGTTGAGTGTTCTCCCCCTGCTCATTTCTCCTCAAAAAAATGGTTTCATGCCAGGGAGGACTATTGTAGACTTGATTATTATGGTGCATGAAAATATCCACTCCTTGGAAGCTTCTAAGAAATAGGGCTTGATGCTGAGAACTTGATCTCTCCAAAGATTATGAAAAGGTGGATTGGGAATTTCTTCTCAAAGTTTTGAAGGCATTTTGATTCTATGATACACTCCTTCAATTTATTTGGTAGCTCATTTCTACTTGAAGTGTGGCAGTTATTGTTAATGGCTCCCCCTCTCATTTCTATAAAGTCTCCCAATGTTTGAGATAGGGGGATCCAATTTCTCCTATCCTTTTTATTATTATGGATGAAATTCTAGGAAGATTCATGAATAGACAGGTCCTTACTAATTCTATTTTAGGGATCAACCCTCTTCATCTAATCAAACATGCTCTCATCAACAATTTTTTTATGATACAATATTGATGGTAACCTCAACTATAGGTGAAGCTAAAGCTATTAAACATGTTTTAAACCTCTATGAGAGAGCTTCTAGTCTGACATTTAATAAATATAAGAGTTATATTTATTTCTTTAATACTACTGATAATAGAAAGAAAAGGATTTCTGACATTCTTGGATGAGCAGATGGGTCACTACCTACTATATATCTTGGTCTACAGCTATGTGTGAAACCTCTCAATTCCTTTTGGATGGCATCAGTGGATAGATTTGACAAAAAGATATCTAGTTAGAAGGGTGTGTTCCTTATCTAAGTAGGTAAAGTTTAACTTCTCAAAGCCTCTCTTTGGAATTTACCTAATTATGATTTGAGTCTCTTCAAGATCCCTCCTAAGTTTGCAAAAATTATACAAAAGATTAAAAAAAATTCTTTGGTCAAGAGCTGAACAGAAGAAGAGGTTGGATCTTATTGATTGGGAGTCTATTTGTAAGCCTAAAATAGATAGGGGATTGGGCCTTCGTAGAATTAGAACTTTTAATAATCCCCTTATTGCCAAACAAGTGTGGAGGACCTTTGGAGATAGATCAGAATGAAATTCCATATGGCATAATAAATATCTTTGAAATGCTAGCTCCCTTAATGTTTTTCTTAGTACTGATAATCTCCCTCTTGGTTCTTCTATTTAGATCAATATTATTAAGGCTAAGGATTTTATCTCCAAGGTAGTTAGTTGGAAGATTGGGTTGGGAAGAGGAATTATGTTTGGAGTGGATTGTTGGCTAGGCAAGGTTCCTCTCTACAACATTGATAATTTTAACCAATTCAGTGTTGGTTGCAAAGTTAGATTTAGGAGATTTGTATGTGATTACTAGAGAAATGATGGTTGGGTTGACCTTAATTCTATCAATATGCATCTTTTTCCCCTTTAGTGCTCTTTGAATTCTTATCTATTACACTTTGGAAGAGGTTAATATATCTTAGTGTGGAAAGAGTCACCTTATGGTATCTACTTTGTCTCCTCTGTTGTCTCTTTGCTTGATCTTTCTTTTGAGCCCTATCCTTTCAGGGACAAAATATGGAATAAGGATCTCATTCCCAAAGTGAATATCTTCACCTAGATTGTACTTTAGAATAAAATTATTACCACTAAAAATATCTATAAGAGATGTTTCTATATCCCTAATAGATATTATTTATATATGGAAGATGATGAGTCTGTTCTTCACCTTGTGCTCCACTGTTCATTTGTTGTTGACATTTAGAAAAAAGTTTTACATCTTTGGAATTTGAACTAGGTCTTTCGAAGTTCTTTGCAGGATTTTTTCCAACAATGGAATCCCCATGAACTCTAATCATATTTTGAAGATTATTTGGTCTTTCATCTTCCCACATGTTTCCTTGGGAATCTAGAAGGTGTGAAACAACATAATCTTTAGGGAAATATCTCATTCCTTTGATATTGTTTTTGGGAAAATATTCAAAGATATCAATGAGAATTTGAATATTCTTTTCAATAACCTAAAGGGAAGGTTTTATGTATAGATTATCATCACTAGGTTGCATCTAATTGGAATATGTAGATGGACATTTCTATGGATCTCAAACCCATTAAAGGGTCTAGAGATGATTGTAAATGGATTCCTCCACCTCCTAGTTGGGTGAAACTAAATTTTGATGGGGTGGCCAAGGGAAACCCTGGGCCAGTTGGCTTTGGGGGAGCATTAAGGGATGAAAATGACATCTTCATTTTGTATGTTCTTCTTTTGGTTAGCCAGATTAACCACATGGATGAAGCCATTGGAGCTTATCAAGGTATGTTAATGGATAGTTAGTTAAACCATAAGAAGGTGTGGGTGGAAGGAGATTCAAAAAATATTATTAATTGCATAAAAGGAAACTTTAGACCTTCATGGACCATTCAACCTTCGATATATAAATTAAAAGACATTATATCATCCTTTGAAAATGATATATCTCTCACATATATCATAAGACAAACAAGGTAGCTAATTGGTTTGCTAAAAATGGTGTTGTCAACATGGGGAAACATATGTGGCATAATAAAGATAGGCTAGAGGCTAATGTGGTCACCTTACTCTTCCACAACAGGTCAGGTGGTGGGATAATGCTAAATTATTGATTAATGATGACATTTATTTTAGGCAGATGGGGTGATAGTCTTATCAACTACAGAAGTGCGATTTCCAAAACAATTGGCTCATGATAGCACCTTACAGTTCCATTATTTCACTCTCCCCTCTCACAAATTCTTATCTTTTTCTCACTTAATTTTTATATAGAGGACTGGTGTTAAGGTAATGAAGTGAAGCTCTGGTAAGGAAGCCATGGGAGGTGATTAGAGGTGAGTGGAACCTATGGAGTTTGAGAAAATTAAAAGTAATGAGAAGGTCTAGAAAATCCTGAAAGGTGTAGTCTCATCATCTATTTGGAGTGTCTCCATGGCTAGGACCCCAATATTACTGTGCTCTTCACCAAAGGCTAGATTTATGACAATGTTATTTTCTTTGGGAGAAGGGTCACAGTGGATGAAAATTTGATCATGGGGATTATTGGCATGCCCACAGATGATAAGAAAATCTACAAAGATAGAAAAATCTTAGAGATGGAAGTCCAAAAATTTCCTAAAATGGATGAGGAAAAAGATGAACTGGAAGAGAGAGGTACAAAAGGAAGCTATGATCCACCCAAAATTAAGAAGATTTTGGGCTAGGTACTAAAATTTATTATGGAGTATATCACTTTGGATGGTCATTTTAAAAGGGTTTTTGGACATCATTTTGTTTTGTTAAACCATTTTCATCATTAGGTGAGGGTTTCTATTCTATTCTATATATGGTTGTCCATTAAGGCCAATATCAAAGACAACTACAAGAACCCTCACAAAAACCCTATGTTGCATGAAGGTCTTTTGGTTCTTAAATTTATGAATACTATAAATCCCTCCCTGCCCCATCAAAGCTAATTTTGATTTCTAATGAGGATGACACTAGCGTCGAGGGTTTAGTGGAGGAAATTTAAGATGATGGAGATACTGATTTTGAAGAAGAGGATTATATTCTATCCTCTGATATTAAAACAACTCCTAAAACTAAAGCTAAACTTGGAGGAAGAGGAAAGGGAAAATAATCAAACATTGAAGAAAGTGATTTTGTGCATTCCACTAAGATTAAGAAAATACCTAAGTCACATGCTAAGGTTGGAAACTCTAGGAAGCTCAAGGTTAAGAGTCTTGGGTCAAATCCCCTAATTTTTAGTAAAACCCTAGAGAATAAATGTAAGGGTAAAGAGGCTTGGGTTGATTCCCCTGCATAGGAGGGTGTTGTTGAGAATATCAAAACCTTGAAGAAAAGAAAGGGTAAGGAGAAGGAGTCATTCAAATCTCTTCCTCCCTTGTTGCTAGTGCTACCCCTTTGATTGATCATGTTGTTGACAATTTTTCCCTTTTCAAATGGATTTTACATGAAATGAAGGAGATGAAGATTAAGCAATAGGCTTTAGGAAGTAACTTTGATAAGGGTAAGTGCATCTTGAAGTTGGGTCCCAATTTTGCGGAAGCCTTGAGGAATTGGAAAATGCTGCTTGAAACATGCACTCACTTTAGGTTTGGATGCCCAATTCAATATTCAAAAAATAGACAACCATTTTTTTTAAAAAGGGTGCCTGGTTTCAATTTTTTTTAAAAAACTATGACTCAAAACACATTTTTATACACCGATTTATTGTATTTAAGAAACAGGTGCCCATTTTTAAAAATTTTAAATAATGGTCAACCATTTTATAAAACATGGAGCATGAGATGTACCCCCACCTCAATTTTTGGTTCGGGATAGGCTTGGTGGGACCAAGCCTATGGTTGGACCTCCAAAATAATGGCCAAGGCATTAGAATGCCATATTTCTGCCTTGTCATAATTTTTTGAGGGCCTTCTTGATCATGTTTTTGATGAAATGAAAACCTATTAGAGTTGTCACTGTCTTGATTTCAAAAATGTAAATTTCATAGTGATCTGATTATTTTTACTATTTTCCCATCATTTATTAATCAAAAGTGTCACCTAAACATAAAATAGTGAGGTTCACTAAACATTTAATATCTTTTTTGTTTTTAGGTTTTTTTGGAAAAAAAATTGACGTCAATCTGCATATAATTATCTTGAAGATAAAAAAATTATTTTGAAAAAATGTAAAATTTTCATCAATTTATGGTGGTCTTACACTAGAGGTTTTGAAAATGTACTTTACAATCAATAAAAAATTAATTAAAAAATATTCGATAAAAAAAATGAAAAAATATTCTCATTAATCTTTGGTGTCTTAGGTATCATTCCCTAAAAGGATACACCAAAAATCATTTATTTAGGTCAAAATATGGTGGTTGTACATGTGAGTGGTATGGTCCTGAAACATGCATTTTGAAAAAGTATTTTTTAAACATGCCCACTAAAAAGCAATTTATACCATGTGGGTATTGATATATATTTAAAAAGTGGACTTCGAGCACTACATTTTCTATTATTGAAGTTTTTTGAGATTCAATCTCTAAGTACCTGAAATTTTGATATCAACTTAATGAAAATTTAAAAAATAGGGAAAAAGCTTCTACTTTTTGCCCAAAAGTGGGACTTAACTTCTTGCAGGCACCCATAATATGGGTTTGAAGGTTGGGGATAAGGATTGTGCTATAGATACTAATAGTTCTAGGCAAGACTTATGGACCAAAGAGGAGAATAAGTCAGTTGTTGATAGCCTAAAGAAAAGTGAGGATTCCCTGGATAAGATGAAAAAGGAGCAATCTCAGTTGGAGGAGAAAATGAATAGTCTTAAGGAGGTTCTTTAGAAGGTCATGCACTAGAGCCATAAGATTATAAAGAACATAGCTAAGGCTATGTACAGGATAGTTGAGACCCTTAACAAAGAGCATCAAGATAATTAGATCATGGAGCTATATTAGGAGAAAGGTCTGGAAGTGTCTGGGCCTAGAAGGAGGATTAGAGGTAACCTCAAAAGAAAGGAGAAAGTCTCCACAGTGGAGCTCAAGGACTTGAATAAGTTTTCTTAGGATATGACCAAGTTGGAAGCTAAAGTGTTTGAGGTTCTAAATAACCTATCCTAATCATTTCCTATTATACATTTTTCTTTCCTTCTTGGTTCTCTTTCTTCTATTTTCCTACTAGTTCTTTGCTACCTTTTATTGGTCTTTCTTTTAGGTATCCTTTTTTGGTTATTTTTATGATACTATGTATCTCTTGGTTGATGCAGGTTGATTAATCTATGTCTATCTTTTGTTAAAGGGTCTCATGTCCCTTCAAAACCTTCTTTTATCATAATAAAAAAAAACTTTAAAGTCACAACCATTGGTGAAATGTTGTCAAAAAAATTAGACATTAAGTAAACAAATATGGGTATTCAATGAATAAGTGTGGATATCAAATCAACAATTCCTATCATAACCACTGGAATGTGTTCAAGTAGTAGGTCCTTTCACCTAAGTACCACTTTCTAAGAGAAAAGATTTTGGAGAATGAGATAAAGCTTTAGTATGTAACTACAAAGGAGAAAATTTCTAACATTCTGATTAAAGCACTTTCTAACAATACTTTTGAGTATCTTTGGGAGAAATTGTGGGTGATTGTCTCTCCTTATCAGAGGTAAATGCATATGAATGTTCACTAGTCTAGTGAAATTTATACATATTTTTGATATGGAATAATGATGGTGGCTGCCTCTTAGGGGGAGCTAAGTATAATTGTGAGATAATATGTATGTCTTAGGGAAACTAAGTAGAATGAGTATTTGAGATTTGGATATGGCATTTTCCATTAATGTCAAAGTGAGAGAGTGAGTGAAATCTTAGGAAAAGTGTTATGGTTGAAGAAATTTTGTTGTTTGTATTATTGATGTGTTTTCATTGATGTCATTTGTGGGCTATTGTTTTAGAATTGAGCTAAATGAGTTGTTTTGTATATTTGATGAGTCATCATGATTTATCAATAGGATTTTCAATGGTGTCAACATATTTTTGCTGCTATTGGTGGCTTTTTTCACAGTAGTGTTATACTTTCTTAAAATGGATGCAATTGTTATTTAAGAGCTTTTAGCTCCCATCCCTTTACCAACTTTATAGACCATGGATGGATTCATGCAGAACCCCCTTCTTCTCATGTTCTATCCCATTTTTTACCCTTTTCAACTATGTAGTCTCTGAGACCCCAAGGTTAGCTCCTTGTGGGACAACCCTAGAACAGTTTGACCTAGTCAACCTATTTTGGAATAGGTCAACCAGGTCAACTTGTTCCCTAGGGATTTTAAATCTCGGTGCTGATTTTTTCTTGGGGAATCAAATTGCCAAATAGGGTACCCCCATCGACTGTCTTTATTTTCCCACCTAAAAACTAGTATAAAATGAATCCTAGGAACATCATTTTGAAAGGAGGACTTTTGACTATAGAAATCACATGTGCAAGCTCAAGTATTTAAGCATTCAAGAAAACATATTTTCATCAAGCATTCAAGGCATTCAAAGATTCAAGGATCCTTTTGTGAGCATTTCCTCTTCAAGATATAACCCTTTGTTGGTTATCAAGGGAGGATATTTACATTGAGGCATTCATCATCTTCTTCATTGGTGCAAATTTACATCCATGGCTCCATGATGTGGCTTTGGTAGATCTATTGCATTTGTGGAGATTTTCTACATCCATTATTGCAAATTTAACATCTACAACATACAAGCCCTATAAAATCCTTATTGACAAGAGTTTCTACAAGAAAGGTGAATACTTACATTTTTCTTGTTTCCTTTACGTATTTACATTTTAATTTCAAGGCTAATTCCTCAATATAGGGCTTCACCAAGGAAAGCTTGTTGAGTGACATTTTTACATGAGACAACAACTAGGAATTTGGATGAACAAATTCCCCTCTTGGAAGAATGATAAAATCAGTCTCAAGGTTCCTTTTAGGCTGGGTCTCAACCTCATAGATAGTTCAACTGAAGATAAATGTGAAACTATTCACGAGGAGGCCTTTTCTGGTTTGATCTTAGAAAGACTACAAAAAATAATCTTAAAACATACAGTCTCACTCTTCTCTTTTTTTTGCATTTTCTAAATCTTTTGAGTGAAAGCAATGTAAATTTGAATTAAACTACTATGACGGATTTGTAAAGAAAATAAGGAGCAAGGTAACAAGATTTGAATGAAATTTTCTAAAAGTAAAACTAGCATACATAAACCACCGTTGCACCACTTTGCGAATTAAATTACCAAGAAGATGGAGAAAAAACCCATAAAACACAGGTTTGAACAAATCACAACCCCAATTTTGCAGATGCAATCATCAATGAAAATAAATGTAGATGTAAGATTTGTCAAAACTCATCAAATCACGAAGCCACCATGAATGTGTGCACACATGAGACAAATTTATCTTGAAGCACCAAAGAACAATCTTCCCAATAATTCATCACAACAAAGTAATACAGCAATGATAAACACCAAACTAATGAATTCACAGATCAAAATTACCATAAAATCAATTAGCTCTTTGAAATAAATGAATGAGAAAACACATATTCATAAAATTCACAAAGATAGTAGAAAATCACACTATGATTGAAGCACCAATTGTATATATTGTATTGCAATAATAACCGACCATAATTACATTGTTGATTTACAATTTATAAGGCTTCATCCTTTAGGAAAAGAAAATTCATAACTAGGGTTTTAGCTGCACATGCAACTTTAAAAAATAAATTAAAACTAAAGCTTTATTGAAATGGAACTACTCTTAAAGCAACCCTAAACTATCTAGCATGGATTTAATCCATGCGCATTACAATTTTGAAGCCTAAGATGCATTAAAAAACTCAAAATCTGCTCTGGAGTTTTACCATTTTCTTGCATAACCTTCCTTTAAAACTTGGATTTCTTCCTGTAAATCTTCATCATGGCTTCCCTTTGAGGTTCTAACTAAAAGATATCTCCAAATAATTTAAAAATGACCCAAAACATGTGGTCAATATGACTGGAAATCCACCATAGAACACTGGAAGTTCTTGGTGGTGATGGCCCAAAAATTTCAGACCCTGAACTCTACTCTGAAAAAATGAACTTGAAAATATGACTAAGTACACAACACCATGCCAAGAAAAACTTTGGACTTTCAGAGGCCAAAAGGCCAAAAATCTTTTAGTGAAAATTTTACTAAGTGTCAAGAAATCTCCTTCATGCAAAAATTGGATAAGTCAAAAATTGAGCACTTAGCTGCTTGGGAGGATATCTAGATGTTCCTTCCAGAGCCTTTCAACTATCTCCTGGACCTCCTCAAAATCTACCATTTGGATACTCCCTAGGCTTTCCTACTACTTCTCTCATAAGGTGGCTAACTTAGTTGCAAAAGCTTGTATTTCTTCCTCCTGAGCCAACATTTTTTGCATTTCCTCCTTTTGGTAGAACATTTGCTAGAGGTCATCTTTTGTCTTCACTCCACTAAAAATTTCCATGTATTGATGTACGATGTCCTTTATTGGGTGCATTGTTTGGACCTCATCATCATCATAAATATCCAAATCCATTCCTTGAAAGAACTTATGTAATTCCTCCACCCAGAGCATCCCTTCATCTCTCCTTTTATTAATCCTGCTCAATCATTTCTGATAAATATTTAGGGCCTCGGTGATATCCTTGATCCATTCCTCAAAATTATCAAGTTCTGAGCCTTCATAAATCTTCACTAGCATTTGGAAGCATTACTTCCTTATTAATTTAAGGTCATCAAGAATCTTTTTCCATTTTACAATTTGTGCCTCTCATCCTTCTTCGTCACACATCATATCCACCGATTTGGTGATCTCCCTAAGAATACCTCTAAAAGGTCTCCAAAATTTCCTTAAGGAATCCCTCTTGAACTCCTCAAAGTCAGCCTTCCAATTATAACACACATGAATAAAAGAATGCGGGGTGTCTTCAGACATCTCAGGAGAAACCCTTTTCTCCAAAACAACCTGTAATGAGGCCTTCGGGTTACAAAGGTCAATGTGACCTGTGGTCTTAAGAATGAACCTCTTCATTACCTCATTTTGTTTTATCAACAATTTAATTTTCTCTTCATCCTTAACTATAAAACCTAGGACATTGTTTGATCCCAAAGTGGCCAATGTTTTACTCCCTTCCCTTGTTGGCTCACCTAGGTCTACCTCTTTGAAGACATAGTCTTTGGGAGTGATTTATGTCATATTGGTGTCAACTGTTGGCACCACTACCTATGATTTCTAACTACCCCTTTGATCTTATGTAACATACGATAAAGTCCTTTCCTAGGCACTGGATTCTCCTTGATGGAACGCTCAGCCTAGAACTTCCATATCAGTGTCCTCTTCATTCGTATATACTCTCATCCTTAGTTGTATTTCTTTGGTACACCAAGTGAGGTTAGACAATGCATTAATGGGCTCATATGGTACTATTAAGCTCGAGGTCACTGTTTCATGTTCATGTTCTTGTTCTTCTTTCCTTTATTCATTTTCTTCCTCTCTTATCCCTTTTATTTCTCTTACATGATCCTCCTTCTTAGTCTCCTTTTCTTGCTCCTCTTCTTCTTTTTGAGTCACCTCAGAAGAAGGCATGGGATGAGAAGGAAGAGGAGTACACATTGGTGGAGGAGTAAGCATATGAATTGGTGGAGGATTAGGAGTGGGGATCTGAATAGGAAGTGTTTGTAGTGGAGGTTGATCTTGTGATGGAGGTGGAACCATAACTTGTGGTGGTGTAGTCAGAACTTGTGGTAGAATTGGAGAAATGGGAAGTGAAGGAACTAGAACTTGTAAAGGTGGAGCTTCAAAAGGAAGTGGAGGAACTGGAACTTGCAGAGGTGGAGCAGTCAGAACTTGCGGGGGAAGTGGAGCTTCAGAAGGAAGTGGTGCCTTAGTATCCTCTTCTAAAGTAACTCCAACTGAAGATTCTTGGCCCAAATCCTTTTTTGATTCAATGAAATCTCCCCAATCTACTTCTATAGGTTCTTCTATTGGTCCATGGGATACTTGTTGAGTTGATTCATCTGTAGCCTTCTCAGGAGTTGTGGCAGTGAATTGTGTCTAAGGAGGCACAAATGCGAATGGTAGCTATTATTTAGTAGAAGTTTATGCTTTAGGTATTTTATGCTCTGATATCTTCTCTTTGAAACCTTGGAGACCCTCAAAGTCAGATATATAAAAATTATCATCCCCCAAGGCATCCCTTGGATTTACCACTTCTTCTTGGGTCTCCTCATTGAGATCAATCTACACTTCTTCTTCTTGTAATTTTCTCTTGTTCAGGAAGGGTCTTGATTGATTCATTCAGTTCAAAGGAACACTAGCTTATTTATCTTCACCATCTTCATAATCTTCTTCTATCATTGTTTCCAAATATAGGGATGCAGATGACCTCTTCCTTTTGTAAACTTTCCCCTTTTCTAAGATAGTAGGCTTGGGTCCTATGACTTTTACCCTTGGTGACCTTTTGGGTAAAGTTTCTTTCTCTTGGCCACTATAAGACAAAGGATCAAGTGGAGCTATGTGTCCTTTCATTCAGGTCTTTGGTGGCTTAGCCCTAGGGTTGGACCCATACACAGTTAGACGCTCATGCCTATATATTGTTTCTGGCCTCTGTGGAGTAGCTCCCTTGAATTGAGGCATAAGAACCTTCTCTCCCCTTTTCTTCTTCTCCTTAGAAGGTTTGGCTAGCTGCTGCTTCATCGACACAGGTTCCATCTTTAAAGGATGATTTATTCATGTCTTTATTGTCTTGATGACATGGTGGGCCTTGAAATTAATATCATCATTCTCCTCTTTGTCCACTTCAGCATTAAGAATGACCCTTGTATAGATTTTATCTTGGTTATACAGAGGGTCCAAGATATCTTCTATGTCTACATCCCACACCTTTGGTGGGATGCATAGGAGCAAGGCATCTCATGCCAATTCTAGATTCATCGAATAGTAGTCATAGATCCTAACCTCATAGTCATCAATGTAGTTTATCAAATGATCCTTGAAATGAGGCTCATGCACATAATGTCTCCCCATGATGTGGCTATAGGTGCTAATAGGGTCAAATTTGGTCCTTATTAGATTGAAGTGTTATAGGGGGCACTCATCCAATTTGAAAGACAAGGATTTTTAGACCTTCATGTCCTATAGGGAATGGGGACTGATTGAAATAGGGAAGTCCCAAAAATGTTTCTTCTTGTGCTTTATATACTCATAAGCATCAGAGAGTTTCCTGGCCATATCTAATAGAATGACCCCATCTGAAAGGTACCTCGACAATTTATTAGGATTTAGATTACTCCCGGACACCATGAAATATGTAAAGGTTTTGAATTGAATGTAATAAGACCCCATGTATTTCAGCTTCACTGTAGCTTCTTCTGATAGCTTTTTGGCATAATCACCCTCTATGGATTAGACGATTGCAAAAACAAAGACATCACTGACAATCCTAAATTCTAAGATGTCCTCCCCAAAGTTCTTCTTCTTTACTAGCTAGCAGTATATTGTGAATGTCCAAGCATTAGGCTGACCCTTAACACCAACCTTGATAAGCCCTAGATACACTGCCCTTGCAGCAAGCAACTACACAACATATGAAGTCATGTAAAAGTGAGGATCATTCTTCATGGAGGTAAGTTGCCTATCTAGATTATGTTAGAAAGTAAATTCCACCAAGATAACTGAGAGAGGGGGGGGGGGGGGGGGTGAATCAGTTATCTGAGTAAAACAAATTTTATTAACCTTATTATATTTGAAACATGTAATTAGCATAAATAGAAACCATAGAAAGATAACCATACACAATGACACTAGATTTGTTAACTAGGGAACCTCTTGATTAGAGAGTAAACCCTGGTGGGTATGGTACCCACAAAAAGATGTACTAATATGAAAATTACTTGTGAGAGGATGAAATCTATTAGGATTCTTATGAGATAATTTTAGTACATATTAGTCCCCGTTAGGAGACTTTGAATCCCTATGAGGAGATTCTAATCCTGTTAGGAGTTAAGGAAGACATAAGGACCCATTGTCCAAATAGCTTCAATAAAAAGATCACTGAACACACTGTCCAACTAATCTTTGTATTATCCAAACATAATAATACCAAGTATAACTAATCTTAAAAACTTCTTTTCTCCTCTTTGACTGTACCAAACCACACCAAATGCTTCACCAAACCTCATTACCATATCTGCTCACTTTGCAACACATAATAATCCCTTAGATCACTAATTCACATTATTTCACATTCACATCTGACATTTCTTCTTGTCAATAAAGAAAAACAATCCTTACTTTATACCATGCACAATATTTTATAATTGAGTCGACCAATTAAGCTTAACCAATTAAAAAATATAAAATATTACACATTACATAATATTTCTAGAATTACATAAAACTATCAGCTCACAAACTTAATAAATCTTCACATGTGAAATCTATGACTATGGAAACTTATCCAAACTGCCTTTGTAATGTCTTAAGCCTTTGAAAAACTTATCTTGACCGGATTCTATTCGTGTTAGGAGATATAATTTGATTATCACAAATCGCTTCTTAGGAACATTGTTAGAATACAGTTTCCACTAGATTACTCATAATTCATGCAAATACTTGAATTTCCATACACTCTCTTAACCATGATGTCAGGACACCATAAAAAATATGTCCTCAACTCCGTATATCCTCATCTATAATACACTATGTGTGCTAATCCAAAATCTATTTGCTACTCTACTAATCTTTAGTAAAATCAGTATGTTGACATTAATGACTAACACAGTCATGAATACAACATGCAACTGCTTCATAAATGCTAGAATAATCCCCCATAGGACATATTCAATATTCATGCTAACAATATCCACCATTAGCATTTATGAAAACATAGATGAAAAATATCCAAGTTTCATGAATACCAAAATGTAACACTACTGCTCTTTCTTTGACTTTTCAAATCCTCTTCATCAATCATTTCAATATTTCTCATGTATCCTTCTCCCCCATTGACATCAATGACAAATAAATCATCATTATGTCAATCCAATACAAGCTTGAATGTCCAAAGACACTGTTGGAGATACATTTTACCAAGAGTCCTTCATGACTCATCTCAAAAACATAGATACTCCCCCATAGAGGAAGCATCAACATACAGTCCAGAAAGATAATGTTCTATACCACTGGAATGTTGTAAGTTTTTGCATCACTACTCAAAATTAGGCTAGGGAATAACCCCAAGAATACCTCTCAAATACTCAAATGTATCTCTAGGTAAAGAGTTTGTAAAGAAATCTTCTATCTACTCCTTTGTGTTGATATACTCAAGTCTGACTTCTTTCTATGCAACTTTCTCTCTTACAACATGATACTTTATCTCTATATGTTTTGTCTTAGAATGTAACATAGGATTCTTAGACATACTTACTATACTTGTGTTGTCATAGTGTATGATAACAAGATCATTAAACTTAATTCCAATATCCTTCAATATTTTTTTTATCCATATTATCTGATTAAAATTATTTTCTACTGCTACATATTTTGCTTCTGCTATACTCTATGAGATACAATTCTATTTCTTACTTAGCCAAGAAACCAATCTTCCTCCAAGAAAAAATGCTTCGCCACTTGTACTCTTTTTATCATCCACACTACCTCCCCAATCTGCATCTGTATATGCACATAGGGTAAAGTCATTTGATTTATCATACCACAACCCATAATCAATTGTAACTTTCAAATATATAGATATCCTCTTTATTGCTACATAATGTGATTCCTTAGGATCAGTTTGAAATCTCCCAACAATTCCAATTGCATGTGCTATATCCAGTCTTGTGTGAGTTAGATATTACAAACCTCCAATCATAGATCTATACTTCCTTTGTTCAACTACAGGAGTCTCATCTATGCTAGATAACTTATGACTAGTTACCATAGGTGTACCAATAGGCTTACAACTTTCCAAACCAAATCTTTGCAATAGGTCTTTCAGATACTTAGTATGAGATAAGAAAATACCATAATTATTTTTCACAATTTTTAAACCCAAGAAAAAAATCATTTCTCCAATCATGCTAATCTCAAATTCTTTCTTCATTTCATCAAAAAATTTATCACTTACCTCATCTTCTCCTCCAAATATTAAATCATCAACAAAGATGACTACAATCAATAGAAAATTCTCTATTTCTTTTAGATACAAATTAATATTTGTAGTACCTTTATAAAATGCCAATTTTTCCAAATATTTATCCAATCTTGCATAGTAGGTTCTAGGTGCTTGCTTTAGTCCATACAGTGCTTTGTTCAATTTACAAACCATGTCTCCTTCTTGAGTCAAAGGAAAACTGTCTGGCTGCTCAATGTAGACTTATTCTAATTCACCATTTGGAAATGATGACTTTGTTAGCATGAATACTTATGGTATTCCTATGGGGGATTATCATATTAATGATAGAGGCATGCTACATTGGTTATGTGTTGCATTCATGAGAGAGTTTTTCATTGATGGCAACATATGCTATTGACTAGATTGTTCAAGAGAATGTAGAAGAGGTTGCAAAGAATTGTACAAACACAATAAAGATAATCAACACATGTGCACTTACAAAGAGACTTTTCATGATATCTTGGATCACCATCCATGATCACAAATACTTATGAGTTGATCTAACAAAGTTATGACTGGTTTTTAGGAGACAATAACCATGTTTTCACAGAGTTGATTGCAAAAATTTGTGGATAGCACTCATGGTTGTTTGAGTTATGATGTGCAAACATAGGTTGATGCTAGACATTGGATTGAGAGATTATTGCAATTATATGGTTTCATGATCATACAAGTGGCATTAGTTGTGACGTATGCATTAGCAAAGACCTATTTGAAGGTTGACTTGGAATAGGTTTCAAGTAATATGATATGAGAGCTTAATCAATAGATCTAAATGATTAATTTATGTAACTACTATGTTATAACATTGTAAGAGATATCGTGTGCATCTTTTCATGGGTCCATTTGTATTTTGTAAATAGGATTTATCCTATTAAGGCCGACTTGGATATAATTGTTGTAACTTGTATTTAAGGATTGAACTCCTTAGAAAATAGAAGTGGAAAAAGCATATGCAATATCCAGAGGTGAATGCAACCTCGAGGCTGCATTTGATACTATTTGAATAATAGTAGTTGTGCACTAAGGCACAAGGTGAAGCTTGCTTGGCAGTGATAGGAGGATGAAAGTAGTTTCAAAACAAAATTATCTCAGACTTGAAGTTTCAAGGTTTGGAGAACCTAAGGGTGGCTTTAACTCTCAAATCTCTTGATTAGGTTGTTGCATTGTATACCCCTAATAGGGTAATTTCCTTTAACAGGGCTGGAATCCTAACAGGGTTCATTCCTTTATTGGGATCACATTGTAAAAGAATCCTAATAGGGTTTGTCCTTTAACCTCGACCTAACTATTGTAATACTCAACTCCTAACATGGTCAAAACTCTTAATAGGGTTATTATACCTATAGTGCAGATATTTGTGGGTACCATCCCCACTGGGGTTTTTCCCTTAACATGTTTTTCCTCAAGAACAAACATTGGTGTTCATATGTATGTGTGTTGTTACTGCATTCAATTTCTATTTTAGTATTTTGTCTTTAAGGAATAAATTTTAAGTAAAATTTTGAGTACACAAGTATTGGCATCAACTAATTCACCCCCTCCCCCCTCTCAAATGATTGGGACACTATTATTCTAACAATTGGTATCAAATCTTTTGGTCCTCAGTCAAGAAGCCTAGCAACTTGAGGTAAAGATTAGGATGGCCTTATTCAAAAAAAAGAGTCCTAAGTTTGATGCATAAAATTTTGATACATGGAAGGAAAAGATGAAGAATCATCTAATGTGTATGGGATTGGAATATTGTCTTATTACCTGGAAAGATTTGCCTATCATAAATGAAGAAGACCAAGAGACACTTTCCACTACTGAAGAAGAAATAATTTTTTTTTATGCAATGTTGTTGCAAAGGAAGCCTTCGTTAATGCACTATCTGATGGAGAGTTCACAGAGATCAAAGATCTTACAAAGGCAAGTGAGATCTGGAAAATAATAATTGCACTCTATGAAGGATATGAATACACTAATAGAGAAAAGTTGCAGAATTGGAGAACAAAGATGGAGACAATAATAATGTAGGATGATGAAACAATAAGGATGTATATTAAGAGAGTATCTAAATGTGTGATTGGAATTTAAAAAAATGGAGGTACTTATACAAAAGATGAAGTCATAGAATTTTTTTTGAGGTTTGTGACTCCTACCTACAAACCCAAAGTTCTAGCTTTGGAAGAGACCATACCATAATACAAAGATTTCATCAGAGAGATGTTAGTAGCCAAGATAACTACATTTGAAACTGCAGAGCTAAAGGATACACTACCTAAGGTAGAGACAACATTTAAAGAAACTGTTCATAGAACTGGACCTACTAAAGCTGGATCTAGCAAAGCAATCAAGCACAATGAAGATCTTGGAGAATATGTTGGAGAATGGTAAGAGATTCAAAAGCTAGAAAATCAAGTGGATGAGAAGATCATGGCCCTGATCACGAGGAGAGAAATGAAAGGAAAAGGTAAGTTTGAAGGAAAATTACCTTTGAAATTTTTTAATTACAATAAGGTTGGTCATTTTGCATCTAGATGTCCAACTAGAGTACCTAAGCATAGGCCTAAATATGGTAAATAGAAGAATGATAAGGAATTCTACTATGCTAGTGATGGATCCTGAAGATTTAGATGATGAATTCAATGATATATTGGGTTTTGTTGCTATCAAAGAAGAGGATCCTATCTATGAAGAAAAATCCTTAGTTTCTCATGTTGATAGGAAAACTGATTGGATAATTAATAGTGGATGTTCACATCATATGACTGGTGACAAAGATAGATTCATTTAGCTAAATAATTTTGATGGTGGTGTTTTAAGATTTGATGACAATACCCCTAGAATGATTGTTGGTAAAGGATCAATTACTTTGGATGGAAAAACTAATACTGATGATGTAATATTTTTGGATGGATTAAAACATAACTTGTTAAGTGTTGGAAAACTTATGGATAAGGGCTATCATCTAGAATTCAAGGATGGTCATTTATCTATTAGAGGAACTAATGGAGAATTGATCGCATCTGGTTCTAAGACTAGATGTAATATATTCTAGTTAAACTCTACTAAGGTCTGTTGCTTTGTTGCAAAGATTGATGACAACTGGTTATGACATAGAAGGTTTTTTCATATCAAATTTGACAACATGGTAAACACATCTAATAGTAATGCTATCACAAATCTACCTAAGATTGTGAAACTAGCCAAACTACATGCATAGAGTGTATCTTGGGAAAGTAGACAAGAAGAAGCTTTACAAGAAAAGGGTACTTAACAAATGGAAAGATGGAACTAATTCATAAAGATCTATGTGGAACTACTCAAACTAGGTCATACTTTGGAGATAGGTACTTTATTATATTCACTGATGACTACTCTAGAATGATGTGGGTAGGATTTCTTAGAGAAAAATCAGAAGCATTTGAAACTTTCAAGCTCTATAAGGAAAAATTTGAGAATGAGACAAGCTTAAAGATAAAATGTTTAAGATTAGACGGAGGTGGAGAATTCACTTCACATGAATTCAATACCTTTTGTGAAGAACATGGTATTGTAAGGAAGACTTCAACACCTAGGACACCACAATGGAATGGTGTTGCTGAAAGAAGAAATAGAATAGTTCTTAATGCTACAAGAACAATGTTGTTAGAAGGAAAGGTCCCACATATGCATTAGAGAGAAGCACTCACTACAACTTTATATACAATGAATAGAGTAAAAATAAGAGAAGGTACACGCAAGACACCATTTGAGCTATGGTATGGTAAGACACCTACTATTAGTTATTTTAGAATTTTTGGAAGTAAATGCTACATTAAGAGAGATGAATGAATAGGAAAATTTTATGCTAGAAGTGATGAAGGATTATTCCTTGGATACTCTACTAAAAGTAAAGCCTATATATGTTCTAATCTAAGAACTAGGAAGTTGATTGATAGTGCTAATGTGAGAGTAGATGAAAAGTTTCAAGTTAGAGAAAAATATTGTGGCCCTAACCCCTATGAGATTTCTTTTGAAAACATGAGTACAAATCAGAACAATATGCAAACAATAGAAAGTGAGAATGAAGCATCATAGGATGCTTTTGAAATTTAAAATGGCATAAGTGTGGAATTAAGGGAACAAACCACACCCAAATATGTTCTAAGAAATAATCCTAAGGATAAGATCATTAGTGACAAAAACAAAGGAACTAGAACAACATTTCAAAATAGAGAAGAAAGGTCACAATCTACAAATGTCATTTGCTTGATTTCTCAAGTAGAACCACAGTCCATAGAGGAGGCATGCAGAGATGAATCCTGGATCATTTCCATGAAGGAATAACTAGAGTAGATTTAGAAAAATAACACTTGGGAATTGGCTCCAAGGCCTAAAGATAAAAATGTGATTGGCACCAAGTGGGTATACAGGAACAAGATGAATGAAGATGGCACTATTGTTAGAAACAAAGAAAGATTGGTATGTAAAGGATATTCACAACAGGAAGGAATTTATTTTGAAGAAACTTTCACACATGTTGCTATAATTGAGGAATTTAGATTATTCCTAGCTTATGCTACCCATAAAAATTTCAAAGTATATCAGATGGATGTGAAATCAACTTTTCTTAATGGAGAATTGGAAGAGGAAGTATACATTGAGAAAATTGATGGAATTCCTTTATCAGTGAGTGAAGATATACTTTACAGATTGAAGAAGGCTCTGTATGGATTGAAATAAGCACCAAGGACTTGGTATGAAAGATTGGATAAGTATTTGATTTAGTTGGGATTCAAGAGGGCAATGTTGTTAGCAATATGTACCTAAGAATTATTGAAGAAGGTATCTTTATTGTTGAAGTTTTTGTTGACGATATTATATTTTGAGGAAATTATGATATGAGCAACAAGTTTTCAGAAGAGATGAAAAGTGATATTGAAATGTCTATGCTTGGGGAGATGAAATTCTTCCTTGGATTGAAGATTAGTTAAAGTAAAGAAGGGATATTCATATCTCAGACTAAATATCTCAAACAATTATTGAAAAAGTTTGACATGGATGATAGTAAACCTATCAGAACTCCTATGGTAATTGGAACAAATTTGTCTTTGGAAGATGAAGAAAAGAATGTACCTCAAAAAAGGTATAGATCAATAATTGGAGGTATTCAATATCTAACACATACTAGACCTGATATAGCCAATACTGTTGGAATTGTTACAAGATTTCAAGTAGATCCTAAAGAATCTCACCTTATGGAAGTAAAAAGGATATCTAGATATCTTAAGGGAACTATTGATTTTGGTCTATGGTATGATAGATCAAAGGACTTTAAATTTCATTACTTCATTGATGTTGATCAGGCAATGAATGTAGATGACCAAAATAGTACTAGTGGAGGAGCATTCTTCCTTGGTAAAAGATTGGTTTCTTGGCTTAGCAAGAAACAAGACTACATTGCTTAGTCTACTACAGAATCAAAATATGTTGTAGCAACAATCAATTTTACACAAATAATATGGATGAAGCAATGTTGAAGGAAATTGGAGTATGTATAGAAGATACAGTCACTATCCATTGTGACAATACTAGCATGGTAAATATGTCAAAGAACCTTGTTATGCATTCAAAGAAAAAACATATAGCAATAAAGTATCATTTCTTAAGAGACAAAGTAGCAGAGGAGGAAGTAAAGTTAGAATATGTGAGTACAAAGGAGAAAATAGAAAACATTTTCACAAAACCTCTTCCTAAGGACACATTTGAGTATCTAAGAGGTATGTTAGGGGTCATGCCTCAGTCTACCCTTGATTAACTAATGATGGAATTGCATTAGTCTAGAAATATCAGAGCACTATTTCATTCTCTAGACTATATGCTTGATGCTTCTGCTATGGAGGAGTATATGAATTAAGCTAAGTTACTGAGAACTCTTGGAGACACCTTTTCAATTGATGTTAATGGGGGAGATAATGACACATAAAAAATAGTATGAAAGGATCATCCTTTGGAGGATTTGATGATTTATGAAGAGGATTTGAAAAAATGTTGATGAAGATATAGTATAGACATGTTTTGATATTTATGGAGCTTAGATGTTTTTCATCTATGTGGCCATCAATGCCAAAGGGGGAGATTGTTAGCATGAATGTTGATGGTATTCCTATGGTAGAGTATCATAGTAATGATAAAGGAATGATACATTGGTTATGCGTTGCAATCATGATAGAGTTTTTCATTGATGGAAGCATATGCTATTGACTAGATTGTTTAGGAGCCTAAAAAAGAGGTTGCATAGAATTGTACGAACACAATAAAGCTAATCAAAATGTGCACACTTACAGAGATAATTTTCATGACATCTTGGATCACCATCCATGATCGCAAATACTTATGAGTTGATTTGATAGATTTATTACTGGTTTTCAGGAGACAGTAACTGTGTTTTCATAGAGTTTATTGTAAAACTATGTGGATAGGACTCATGGTTGTTTAAGTTATGATGTGTGAAAATAGGTTTGTGTTGGACACTAGATTGAGAGCTTATTTCACTCATATGACATCATCATCATATATGTGGCATCAACTATGGTGCATGTATTGACAAAGACCTATTTGAAGGCTGACTTGGAATACATTTCAAGTAATATGATATGCAAGTTTAATCAACGGATTGAAATGATTAATTGATGTAACTACTATGTTGTAAAATTATAAGAGATGTCGTGTGCATCTTCACCTGGGTCTATTTGTATTTTGTAAATAGGATTTATCCTATTAAGGCTGACTTGGATATGATTGTTGTAACTTGTATTTAAGGATTGAATTCCTTAGAAAATAGAAGTGGAAAAAGAATATGCAATATGCAGAGGTGAATGCAAGCATGAGGCTACATTGGATAATATTTTAAGAATAATAGTTGTGCACTAAGGCATAAGGTGGAGCTTTCTTTGCAATGATAGAAGGCTGAAAGTAGTTTCAAAATAGAATTATCTCAGACTTGAAGTTGTAAGGTTTGGAGAACCTGAGGGTGGATTTAACTCTCAAATGTATTGATTAGGTTTATGGATTGTACACCCCTAATAGGTTAATTACTTTTAACAGGGATGGACTCCTAACAGGGTCAATTCCTTTATTGGGATCACATTGTAAAAGACTCCTAACAGGGTCTATCCTTTAACTAGGACCTGCCTATTGCAATAATCTTCTCCCAACAGGTTCAGAACTCTTAACAGGGTTATTATACGTATAGTGTAGATATTTGTGGGTACCATCTACACTGGGGTTTTTCCATTAACTATAATACCCTAAAAATGGGCTATAGGTTCATTAACCTCTTATATCAACATATCGAATGAAATCAACATCAAAGTCCTAACCAAAGGCACATCTGAACATCATCGAATCATAATTGATTATTCTAAATTCTGCATTGGGGAATATTCCTAGTAATATTCCTAATCATCATAATTATCTTTGATTTAATGATTATTTGGTGATAAATCTAATTTATCCTAAAATTTGATTAATTGAATATTTTGCATATTTAATTAATTGGATTTAATACTGCCACTTAATTATTTAATTAAATTTAATTATATTTATTCCCAATTATTATTATTTAATTTTGAGAATAAATCAAGATTCCTATCATTAATTGATTAAATTCTTATTTAATTAATTAAAGCAAGTTGTCATATTTAATAATATTATTTTTTAAATAAAAGTTTGAAAAAATAATTGATTAACCCATAAATCAATTGTTTTATTTTTAAAAGCAGTTAAGTTGGAAATAAATCACTTTATTATTAAATTAATTCATAAATAAAACATGCACAATCATAAAAGCAGACAACTATCAATTATCAATTAAAGCTAAACTCTATTTTGAGTTAAAACTTAGCTTTTGCATGTTTTTGCGAGTTAATTATCCTTTATTTAAAAATAACTCAAAAATCAACCTGAGTTATTTGAGTGATTTATGGCTTTTTTTCCCATGCACCTCCAAAGCCCTGGATTTCTATAAATTAAGGCTTTAGCTCTTCACAAATCATCCACAGAATCTCATAATTTTGTATAATCACACTGAAGAATGGCTATCTGGAGAATCAAAGCTTATTGTGAATCAAGGCTATTGTGAGATCAATTTGGTTTTTACATTCATTTAGTTTTTCATATCATATCATTGTTAGATCAATTCATAGCATATCAGTTTTTACATATCATAGATTTCATATCATTTTTCATATTATTGCATCTAAAATCCAAAAAAATAGATTAATTGCATTCATATTTCATATCAGTCTTGCATTCAAATCCTTTATTTAGGTGTCGTCAAGGTCACTGATCTCGATACAATCTAAGAACATCATACTCGCACCTATTAGAAGGTAGTAAATCGCCTGGTTAGTTTAGCTTTCATTCATTGCACGATTTTGATTATTGCTAACCTCTAATGTTTTACTGAAGCTTTGTGTCTATATATTAGGTACAATTTTCACACACACATTTCTGGCACCCACCGTGGGGCAACCCACCTTTACATGCTAGTTTTGATTTTTTTGGGGAGCTAAAACTTTAAAGTTTCAAAGATTTAATTTTATCTCCCAAACGGCTTGAATTTTTTCTCTAAAATGTTTTTTACAAGTTGCACACATATCATAGAAGCTACAATAAAATATTTAAAATTTTTTGAGATGTTTTGAATTTTTAATAATTTTTTCTTGAAATTCTAGAAAAAATTAATATCTGACACAAATCAGCATATTTTTTAGAAATTTTTATATTTTCAGAAATCTCTTTAAATTATATAGGGGGTCCATTCTTTGTGTTTTAAATTTGGATGCAATATAATAGCTCAAATAGTCAATTTACAAAAACTGGTCTATTTTGATAAAACGGGTCTCTAGGGCACAAATGAAGAGATTTTTCTAAAAAATTTATATTTTTGGAAAGCTCTATATTTTTTAGTAGGGGTCTCTATTTTGAATTTTTATTTTTATAGTCAAAATCATAAAAAAAAAATTAGATGTTGTTGACTAGGTCAAATGCAGGAAAAAAAAAAGTTTTGTGATGGGTATGCACTTATTTTTTTTACATGGTTCAATGAATGATATGAGTTGTCATTTGGGTTAATTACTGGTTATTATTGCTGATAATAATTGGGTTTTAGAGCTAACCCTATGGTTTTCATAAGTTGAATATATGTTGCATATCTTGTTTGCTTGTTTGCTTGTTGGAGAGTTCATCACTTGTTTGCATGGAAAAGCTCAACAAGAATTGCTAAAAATCAAGTAAAATCTACTAAGCATTTTGCAAGGATCCCAGGTATTCTCCTTCATCTAATAACATTTTTATTTGGACTTAAAATAAATCTCTTATGTGTCTAGCTTGTGTGCATCTTTTCATGCTTTTGTCTATTTCTACACACTTGCATAATTCATACTAGGTTGTGACCCCTTAAGGATTCATTAAGTAGTCTTAGATACTTGTGATTGATCTTGATTGCTATCTTGGGTTATTGGACTCACTAATCCATCAACCCCTCATTCCACCCTATGGTTGCAAGGTCAACGCCACATTAAAGGGGAGGGGTCAACAGGACATAAGCATTAAGTGTTCCACTTGGCAACCCATTTATGCTTTTAGGAACTCACTTGTTTTCTAAGTTGGGGACTCATTTTTAGCTTGTGTGAGGTGTTAAGTGTTCCACCTTGTGGACTCATCTCATATTTTCTTTAAGCGTTAAGTGTTCCTCTTTCTACTTTTTGGGTACTTTTGGTAGATTTTCTTTTTGGAAACATACATCTATGCTCACAAAGTAATTAGGCCCTATGAACACTATTTGTGATTCTTGAGAGATTGGATTCCCAGTGAAATCTTTCTTGATGACAAAATCCTTGTAGGTAGGGAGGATACTTAGTGCATTTCACATTCAACTTGGTTAGTGCGTCTTCTCTTATTGATCGATACATTCTCTCCCAGGAGAGGTTGATAGATCACGTGGGGTTGACATCATGAGATTTGTTGAATCAAAATTGGTTAGTACGCCTTCTCTTATTGATCGATACATTCTCTCCCCGAAGAGGTTGATAGATCACATGGAGTTGACATCATAGACCTTGGTGAAGAAAAACTTTGTCTTAGCGTGTCAGATTTATCTGCCTACTTTGTTTGGGTTAAAAGTGAAAAGGTGTCAAAACCTTGGATCTGGAGCCAAGTCCCCTTGTGGTACAATACTGTGAGTCATCTTTAGAGAGGGTTAACCATAGCAGACACTCCCTTCACAGGGAAAACTATGTTGATGGAACCTCAAGTGGTAATAGCCATTTTCACTGTGGTAGTAACAGCCGCTATATAAATGTCCTTATGGAAGAAATCTCCACGGGTATGGTTCATTGTTGGGTTGTCAAATCTCCCTAGCAGCTCCTGAAGATTAAGTTCTCAGACTGTGTCAAAACCCTGGTGCGTCGGGATTGGAGTTCACCCCTTTGGATCATAAAAGTTGCAAAGTCAAACCATTACTAAAAACCCTAGCGATGCCAAATTTTTATTTTCTAGGGTATATGTGTGTCATTACAAAACATTTTGGAACATACACAATTAGCACTTCTGAGGATTAGAACGAATAAGTCACTTGATTGTTCATGCGCAAGGTTGATTTTGCCTTGTTCATTGTTTTCAAACATGCTTGAAATCACTTGCTTACTATTTTGTGTGCTTGTTTATCTATCTGGCTATTGAAAACGGACAAATCTGTTACAATCCTCAAATCTAGACATTAAAATTTGCAAACAATTCAAATCTGAAAACTCAAAATTTGCAAAATCTGAAGTAAAATCCTTTTCTGGAGTCAAAAGTCATCTTAGGAGGTCAAAAAGTCATACAAGTTTTTTCAAAGTGTCATTTCATTATAGCCCATCTGTTGTATGATTGAGTACCCAGTGTCGTACGAGTTTTCATGCCAGCAAATTCTCAAAGTCAAAATCTTGAACTGTCGTATGAGATTTTCAAGTGTCATTTCAACGGCTACCCGCTGTCGTATGAGTTTTGCAACTATTGTTTCATAGCATACCCACTATCATATGAGTCTACAGAGTGTCGTTTGGGAAAATTGTTAAGAGTTGTCAAAAAATTGTCAGAATTGCCAGATATTTAGCTTTTTTAGCCTAGTTTTAGAATCTATTGAATGAATCACTGTGTCAGGAATAGAGCAGTAGCTATTGAGAATCCAATCATTTTCCTAAAGTGGCCTTTTGAATCCGATTTAGCCTTCTGTTTAATCAATTTGAGTCTTTATCATCTCATGTAAAAACCTTGTCATAACTATCAATCTTCAATCAATCAATCATCAAAATGACTAAGTGTTGTGATATCTTGTCCGCTATCTTTTGGGAACCTACCCATACATCTAGGGCATAGTATCCTTCATCCACGTCTAATCAAATCCTCAAATCAATCAAACCTTGACAAGGTTGCGTCATCTGATAATCTCGATTCAATTCATTCTTTGGTTATCTGGATCTTATTATTTTGTTTCTCTTGAGGTTAATGGTGGAGACTAGAGATTCCTCTCACAAGAAATCTATCACCACTCTCCAAACTCCAACTCTTGAGTAACTCATCAATTCTAGTCTTTACGAGGATGACGGTCTTGGAAACTCTCAATTGAAATCTGGTTACATACCTCCTCCATCAACTCACGGAGGTACTCAACATACCCCTCATCAATCTAATCCAGGGAGTCCACAAACTCCTACCATGTCTCAAGCAAGGACAAATTTTGGCTCTCAAAGAGCTCAATCTCAACATGGTGCAGATCAAGAACCCACACCTAAAGAAATTGCTCAATATCAAAATGATGATAACTTCAAATGAATGATGAAACATTTCTTGAAAGAAGATAGAGAAGCATACCTTTTACAATTAGCTCATCAAGGAGCTAAACTTCCTCCCAAATTTAATGTTGAAGACATCATTACACATGAGGAAGAGAATCCACTCACAACTATGATGAAACAGATGCATGCTATACAAGTTGAACTTAACAATCTTAAGAAAGAGAAGGAACCTAAAGAGTTCTCCATGGAGGCTCTATGTCCTTTTCCATTTGACAAAGACTTGTACATGCCACCATTTCCAAAAAGAGTGGAGATGTCGAAGTATGATAAATATGATGGGCACTCTGACCCCCAAGATCATGTCAAGGAATTTTGTACACAATCAATGGAGTTCATGCATGAACCGACCTACCTTATGCGCCTCTTCCCTCGATCTCTAGGGGGAGCATCCATTCATTGGTTTTCAAAATTGCCTTCTACTATCAAAACTTTTGAGGAGTTGATCAAATTGTTTTATCAACAATACTCCTACAATATTCAGCACTCGGTCACCATGATCGATATCTATAATCTCAAACAATACCCAGGGGAACCATTCCTAACATTTCTCAAGAGATGGAGGAAGAAGTTCTCTCTATATGCTAGACCTATTCCAGAAATAGAAAAACTGGAAATCTTAATCAATAATCTTGTTCCCAAAATCAATTATCCTCTGCAAATGCAAGATCATACATCTTTTGATAAGATGGTGGATAATGCTATCAAAATTGAAAAAGTGCTTGTGAAAAAAGGAGAAATCACACTTCAAAAAGACAAGTATGAATCAAGATCCAGTTCTAAAGATAAGAACAAAAATTGGAACAAGAACAAGGGCATCATCACAAATGGCATTATTAACACTGTCTGTGCCCCATCAAAGGCACCAGCCTACAATCTCACTCTTGGCACTCAAGCCATTAAAGCTTCAGAGCAAAAGTCTTCTGAACCATCTCCAAAGAAGCCAAAATACAAAAGATGGGATAAACATTGAAAGTTTACTCCTCTGGGAGAGTCTTTAGAATCAGCTATGAAAAATCTACTAGTTGATAACATCATCTCTTTACCACCAATCCGACCAAATGATCAGGACCCCAAACTGAAATGGTGGAGAGGAAACAAATTCTATGATTTCCATTGGGGTAAAGGTCACAAAACTAATAATTGCTACCACTTGAAGCATACCATTCAAGATCTGATCGATAGTGGAGACATCATAATTGACAATCCCACAATCAATAACAATCATATAGCATTCACCGAACCATTTCTGAAACATGGTCAAGAAGTTTCAACTTCTTAGCCTAATATGGGGGCAAAAGTCAACTATGCCTACCCTGGAAATAACACTATCATCAATATGGTTGAACCATGTCTCTCTAAAAGTTGTAATGTCATCACAATTGTATGAAGAGACAAAGATTATTCCTTAGCTAATGCAGTTACTTGATCACAAGGTCAAATGCATCTGAAAGGACAAATCCCAGATTCATCAAATGTCCCTAAGGTGCCCTTTAATCTTTCATCTACTTCTAAACAAAAGGCTGCTTCCAAATCTTCCAATCCAAAGGATATAAGGCATACATCTTATAGCATTGTCCAACAACTCCAACACACTAATGTGAAAATCTCCATGTTTGAGTTGCTTCGAATATCTCCAGCTCATAGAACCATTGTCGATAAAGCTTTGCTTGGTTCCAATGTTCCTGATGACCTTGATTTAGACAGGTTCTAGACTATGGTTGGACATCTTACATCTTTGCAATATATCTCCTTTTCAGAGGAAGATGACAAATCCTTGAGTCACCCACATAATCAGCCTTTGCATATAGAAGTCTTGATCCAGAACCCTAGAATCAAACATGTGTTGATAGATGGGGGCACTGGCCTAAACATTTGTTCTTACAACTTGATCACACAATTGGGATTTTCAGAATTGGCTATTGATCCTAGAAAGAAAATAACTATCAAAGCCTATGATGAACAAGAAAGATCTTCTAAAGGCACCATTATCTTACCTATCAGAGTGGGTCTAGTTATCAAAGATACCATCTATCAAGTTCTTGATCTACCTTTGGCCTACAACTTCCTTCTAGGGAGACCATGGATACATGAAATGCAAGCTATTCCTTCTACATACCATCAATGTTTGAAGTTTCCTTATGAATGAGTAGAGGTTACTATCCCCGTAGATCTGAATACAACTTGCAACACCTTGAAGGAAAGTGTAGATAAGCTTGTACCTAATAACAAAGAATCTTCCATTGAACCAACTAAAGAAGCATCCACATCTAAAATGGAAGATCTTGCAAAAGAGGTTAATATCAAAGAAAATAGTATGGGAGAATATACTATCGAGCCAGTCTTATCTTTGACATCTCTCCCTATCTCGCCTAAGTCTTATGGGCAATATTTGAAACAATCCAAACCAGACTCTAAAGAACCTCTTGAAGCATATAAAAAGAATTTTGTAGTAGAACAAGTATCCAAGCAAGAATTTGAAGAGGATGAAGTTGTGCTATCATGGCTATACAAAGATGAACTTGAATCTCAAGTTGTTCAAACTAGTGACTCTATAGTATCCAAACTCCCTTCTAAGTTGTATGGTCCAGGAGATAAATTAATAGCTAAGATGGGATATTCAGGTAAAGGACCTCTAGGAATTAGAGGAAAAAGTCTTGAGGCACCTCTCCCACGTACTGGTAGAGAAAATAAAAACAAAGTTGGCTTAGGATTTAAGAAGAAACCCTATCACCTCAAAGGTAATTATTCCCATGTCATAGAGCAGATCACACTAGGAGAACCTCTTCTTAAGAAAGAAGAAATAGAACCATCAGATAGTGATTTAAATAGCTCAGAACTCATCCCCTATGAAAAATTGCCTGAGGAAATCAAAGACCTTCTTGATGATAAAGATGATCTAATCAAAAGAATTAATGTAGTAGAAACACAAGAACCTACTATCAATCAAGAGATAGTTGCAACACAAGAACTAGCTAATCTCAAAAATAATCAAGAAGAGGGAAGTGGTAGTGAATCTGAGACAGATTCCCATGAGTATGAATTCAAATTAGAATCCAAGGGTAACCCTTCTTGGGGTATTCACCCCGACTTTACTCATG
The DNA here is from genome assembly GCA_027943335.1 of Chamaecyparis obtusa. Taxonomy (NCBI): domain Eukaryota; kingdom Viridiplantae; phylum Streptophyta; class Pinopsida; order Cupressales; family Cupressaceae; genus Chamaecyparis; species Chamaecyparis obtusa. Next base: position 353,784 of record BSBK01004377.1, on the reverse strand, counting down.
TTCTAAGATTTCCTAGAGATCCTGAATCAGAAGCTCAATCAAATGACTATGAATGGGGAGCCATTCCAGAACCAGATGAAGACGAGCTTATTACAGAGAAACATGTTGATGTTATTCACCAATATGTACCTAATCCCAATGTGAGTCTAGAGTGAAATGATGAACCTATCAAGTCTGATCTACCTATGGCTGAATTGAACTCCCACGATGACATTGAGCCTATTCCTAAATTGAATGTCTTAAGTTGTAATATCACCTTTGAACTCGAGCATTAGGCTAGGACCAATGATGATAGATTCATATTTGTAAACACTATCTCCCAATCTTTCCCTACTTTGACTATCCAATATCCAGAACTTATTGATCGAACCTCCACAAATCTGAGCCAGGGTATTTATACCTTCCTGAATGACTATACCCTTGCTTGCTACCTCAATGCAGTTGAGCCTATGAGGACTTCCATCAGTGAACCGAGCATTAGCATGACCGAGTCGAACATCAAATATCTTAGTCATAAAAATAAGAATAAAAAGAAAAAGAAAAAGAGTTATGAGGGTGAAAACCACTTTGTGGCAGTCTCAGAACCTACAAAAGTAAAAATAAAAGATGTATCCAAAGGTGAAAACCTCTCTGAGGTGCCTAAGGATGAGATATTTTATGTCCTTCTGAGTCATTTATAGGATAGATCTCCAGTTCTAATTGAGCCCACCCAATCCATCAATTTGGGTACAACAGAGGAACCACAATTGGTACATGTAGCACAATCATTATCCGAAGAAGAAAAGCAAAAAATTACAACATTCCTAACAAAGAAGAAGATCAAATTTGCATGGAAATATTTAGATATGCTAGGATTGGATCCTAATCTTATAATGCATCATTTATCTATAGCTCCAAATGTCAAACCTGTCAAGTAAAAATTGAGAAAGATGCATCCTCATGTTGCACTCTTGGTAAAAGCTGAATGAGAGAAGCTCCTAAATGCTGGATTCATCCGAGTTATTGACTATGTAGAGTGGATCTCTAATATTGTACCTATTTCTAAACCAGATGGGTCAATCAGAGTGTGCATAGACTTTAGAGATGTGAATAGAGCATGCCCTAAGGATGATTTTCCACTACCTAACATTGATATGATAGTGGACATGACTATGGGTTTGAAGATGTATTCCTTAATGGATGGTTTCTTTGGATATAATCAAATAAAAATTGCTCCAGAGGATCAAGAGAAAACTACTTTCACATGTGCATGGGGGACCTTTTGTTGGAATGTCATGCCATTTGGGCTTAACAATGCTGGTGCTACATATCAAAGAGAAATGACATCTATTTTCCATGACATGATGCATTGAACCATGGAATATTATGTTGATGACACATTAGAAAAATATATGATCAGAACTAAACATCTAAAAGACTTGAGCATGATCCTAGACAAAATGGAAAAGTTTAGTCTCTAACTAAATCCTAAGAAGTGTGATTTTGGTGTCACTTCTGGAAAGTTCTTAGGATACATAGTTTCAAAGAAGGGCATTGAAGTTGATCTAGCTAAAGTCAAGGCTATAATAGAGATGCAACCTCCCATGAATATTAGTCAAATGAGGATGTTGCAAGGAAGAGTTCAATCTATCAGAAGATTCATATCACAGCTAGCGGACATATCACAGCCTTTTACAAAAACATTACATAAAGGTGTGACATTTGCATGGAATGAGGAGTGTGAAAATAATTTTAACCATATCAAGAAGTATCTATCCAATCCTCCCATCTTGATGCCTCCTATTCATGGGAATTCATTGATCTTATATGTCTCCACAACAACCACATCATTGGGGGCATTGCTAGCGCAACATGATGAAGACAAAAAGGAAAGAGCCATTTATTATATAAGTAGAACATTGGTGGCATATGAAAAGAGCTATTCTATGATTGAGAAAGCTTGTCTCATTGTGATCTTTGCATCACAAAAATTGAGACATTATATGTTTGCTCATACCATGCATCTAGTAGCAAAAATTGATCCACTAAAATACCTACTAAGCAAGGCTGCCCTCATAGATAGACTGGCTAAATGGGTCATGCTTCTAAGTGAATTTGACATTGAATATGTTGAAAGAAAAGCTATAAAAGGTCAAGTTATTGCTGATCAACTAGTAGATGCACCCATGTTTGATGACACACCAATGCAAATGGAATTTCCAGACTCCTCTATTATGCATCTATCTTCTAGAGAATGGCAATTGTTCTTTGATGGCTCCTATACATAGAATGGATCTGGAGTAGGCATATTGTTCATAACTCCTCAAGGATACTCCATCCCAAAAGCATTCAGACTAAATTTCCCCTGCACAAACAATATTGTAGAATATGAATCCCTTTTGAATGGTATGAAAATAGCAATTGAATGGAGAGTAACAGAGCTACACATTCATTGAGACTCTCAACTTGTTATTCATCAAGTCAATGATGTGTACCAAACTAAAGATGAAAAGCTCATTCCTTACAAGAGAATGGTAGATGATCTTAAGAAATATTTCATGTCTATCACATTTGAGCAAATTCCTAGAATGGAGAACAAGGCTGTCGATGCAATGGTAACACTATCTGCTTTATTACAGCAGCCTGAACATGAGCTATGCTATGAGTTCCTGGTGGAAGCACTCTCTTATCCTGCATATGACTCCCCTGAAACTCGCATAATCTACACTATTGTTGGTCATGATTCATCCAAATACAAAGACCTCTTTTCCTATCTCCAAGACCAAATCATTCCTAATACCTTCAACCGCCATGAAAAGAGATACCTTATCCATAATGCCTCCTGATATGTCATCATTGGTCACAATCTATACGAAATGAGGTCTAGATGGTATGCTACTTAGATGTTTAGAACAAGAAGAGTCTCAACATGCATTAGAAGAAGTCCATGATGGTATTTGTGGGTCACACTCGAACAATTTAACACTAGCTCAAAAAATTATTAGGGCTGGGTACTACTGGCCTAAAATGGAGAAAGAGGCCATCAAGTTTGCTAAGAATTGTCAAAAGTGTCAAGTGCATGGCAACTTAATTCATGCTCCAGGGAGGGATCTAATCCCCTTTACAACACAATGGCCTTTCCATCAATGGGCATTTGATCTTATCGGGATGATTCATCCTCATTCTTCTAACGAACATACCCATATAATCACAGCCACAGATTATTTTACAAAATGGGTAGAAGTGGTCCCTTTGACACAAGCAACTGGAAAGCAGATATTGATGTTCATATTGAACTATATCATATGCAGATATGGGATACCTCATTCCATAATCACAGATAATGGTGGGCAATTTAGGAATAAAGACCTAGATGATCTATGTGCCAAATTCAAGATCACCCAACATTGGTCTTCTATCTACTATCCACAAGGGAATGGACAAGCTGAGGCCTCTAACAAAAATCTATTGAAGATCTTGCACAGAATAGTAAACAAAACCAGCAGAGACTAGCATCTCATGATTAATATAGCTCTATGGGCCTATAGAACAAGTATCAGAATGCCTACAGGGGCTATGCCTTTTTCTTTAGTTTATGGGTCTGAAGCAGTACTACCTATTGAGGTTGAAATCCCATCACTAAGAATCAGAATGTATGGTCTAGTAACTGATGATGACTACAGAGTGTCTAGGTTGCAAGAACTTGAACTACTAGATGAGCACAGATAAGCAGTGTATGATCATCTCAGAGTATATCAGAAGAGAATGTCTAGAGGATACAACAAGAAAGTCAGACAAAGAGAATTTCAGGTTGGTGATCTAGTCTTAAGACAAAATCCTAAAAATCAATCCCATCAAGAATGCAAGGGGAAGTTTGAACCCAATTGGTTGGGTCCTTTTGTAATCACTACTACTTTTGGCTCTGGTGCCTATCAACTCTCAATGACTAAAGGAGAACAACTCTGAGAACCAATCAACGTTCTCCATCTGAAGAAATTCTACGCCTAAGGCATTCAGTCTATGGTAAAATGTCCTAAAAATTCTTAAAAATTGGAAAATGTCCTGAAAAAATGAACATCTTGGTGAAAACCTAGCAATAGGCACCCTGATGATTCACAAAAAAATTAGAAAATATCAAAAATTCAAAAAAATTGAAAAAATGAAAAATACAAAAAAAATGAGAAAAAGAACAAGTGCCTTGGTGAAAACCTGGAAATAGGTGCCTTGGTAGCAAAAATAGAATCTCTGCCAAGATGGTGAAAACCCAGCAAACAGGCACCACTTGTTTCAAAATGCTCCATCTATCAGCACAATTTTGGTCTTTCCCTGCTTTCATTTTTGCTTTAGTTTATACATATCTCTCGGTTTGTTTTTGCATTTCCAATTTTCAAGTAAGTCGGTCTGTACACCAATCAACTCAAGCATTTGTATCCTATCAATGCTTAACACTTGGGGGAAATCAATTTTATATCCTATGGCCTCCAGTATATCTTAGATGTATCATATCCTGTCAGAGTCCTTTGAAGCTTCATTTGAGTTAGTCAAGTCTGTCTCATCTCTAGAAAGGATTTTGCATCTACAACAACAATCAAACAACAAACTGAAAACAATCTATGCTTTTTTTACATGCTTTTATCTCCTTGGATGCTTACTGATTCACATTGAGATTTTTGCATATTGTGTCCCTTCGAGCTCTTCGATGATGTCCTTTATAGGATTTAGAGAGTGATGACTAGGGGCATAATCTTTTCTTTGTCTTCTGCTTGTATGTGAAAATCTAACAACTTTGGAAATTCTGGATTGAAACAGTGTCCGACTATAAGAGCCTCTATCTCAAATTGGATGGCCATGCATACCTCAACCATTGATACCTAGAAAATTCAAGGAAGTTTGATCTAACTATTGTCTTTTTGAGTGAGTTCTTTCTCCTACTGTGAAACACAATCTTACCTAAGGATGTGAATGATAAAGGGTCACTACGGGTAATGCACATCAGATTTAGAATAATCTCTTGGCTGTTTGATGTGTTTGTCATGCAAGGCATATTCAGATCATCACGACATTTATGTTTTGATGCTTATACAAATTTCTATATCAAAATGGACATGATATTCATGTCATCCTGGCGTTTATGCCTTGGTGCTTATATCTAATCTGACATTTTGAAAATAAAATCAATATTCATATATCCATGGTTGTTGACCAGTGGGTGTTGTATTGATTCTTGTGCATACAAATTGATATTCATATGTCTATGGTTTCATAGCTAGTGGCCATTGTATTGATTTATCCAGTTACCTAAAAGTTCAATGATGATAACAAATCGACACATGATCAGTGACTAGGTCCTAGGTCTTAGGTTGCATTTCATTTTGCATGTATCTTTGCATTTTGCATGTTGCATGATCTCACAATGGCTAAATGAACTTCAATGCTTAAACAATTCTCCACTCACATCTTCAAATCTAACAAGAGCTGAATCTCACACGAAGGTTCCTCCAATGAAATAGCAAGTAGAACCCTTTTTCGGGATCAAAATCAAAATCTAAGATCGTTTATTATGTCAAAATCGTGATTTAAAAGTTTGGGCCCAGGACGGTCTACTGCTTGCATATTCGACCTTCGATCATCACAGAAATCCATAATTCAACTTAATTGATTATCTTACATCAAACTATCAAAATTTCAACTTGGTCAACTATGGTCAACCCAAACCAGGTCAAATTTGGTCTTTTGGACCTCCAAACGATGCAGAATGCATTCTTGAACGTGTATAACCACTTCTCAAATCAATTAACATGCTTCTAAACTATCAACGCTGACTTTTCTTGTCAAATTTCAATTTTAATCCCTAAGGGGGCATGATATTACATATCATTCAAAGTCTGTAAATCAATTTCTATCAATATCTTTCATCAGTGATCAAGACAAACAATCACGTCTAGTTACTGATTCATCAAAAGACCTCATCGCTCGGGGAAAATCTATCATCACTTGGGGCATATCAGATTTATCAAGATCCATATCAATCTGGTATTCTCCTAATCTTGTAAACTGTATCAGTTTTTGCAGCCATCGGATCATAGTGTTCTTTCCTTGGTTCTTTGGCAACTGAAGGGTTCAGATGTGATACCTACTAGTTCTGCTAAGACAATCGAGTCTAGAACTGGTCACTCACTTCTTTGCAATCCTAAGGTTTAGAATCAGGTGTTTTGACACTCTTTCACAATCCTTGGTTCATCACTGCTATAGTGAACATTATCTTTGGTCATTCAAGACCTGTTATCTTCATATCAAATCTTTCAATCAATTTCTATCTCATATCAATATCAATATCAAACATCAATTTCATATCTCTATCAAACACAAACTATCTTTGAACCACTGCACTTCGCACAACAATTCAAAGAGGGGCAAAATGTAATACTGCCAAAATGGGCTATAGGTTCATTAACCTCCTATATCAACATATCGAACAAAACCGACATCGAAGTCCTAACCAAAGGCACATCTGAACATCATCGAATCATAATTGATTATTCTAAATTTTGCATTGGGGAATATTCCTAGTAATATTCCTAATCATCATAATTATCTTTGATTTAATGATTATTTGGCAATAAATCTAATTTATCCTAAAATTTGATTAATTGAATATTTTGCATATTTAATTAATTGGATTTAATACTGCCACTTAATTATTTAATTGAATTTAATTTTATTTATTCCCAATTATTATTATTTAATTTTGACAATAAATCAAAATTCTTATCATTAATTGATTAAATTCTTATTTAATTAATTAAAGCAAGTTGTCATATTTAATAATATTATTTTTGGAATTAAAGTTTGAAAAAATAATTGATTAACCCATAAATCAATTTTTTTATTTTTAAAAGCAGTTAAGTTGGAAATAAATCACTTTATTATTAAATTAATTCATAAATAAAACATGCACAATCATAAAAGTAGACAACTATCAATTATTAATTAAAGCTAAACTCTATTTTGAGTTAAAACTTAGCTTTTGCATGTTTTTGCGAGTTAATTATTCTTTATTTAAAAATAACTCAAAAATCAACCTGAGTTATTTGAGTGATTTATGGCTTTTTTTCCCATGCACCTCCAAAGCCCTAGATTTCTATAAATTAAGGCTTTAGCTCTTCACAAATCATCCACAGAATCTCATAATTTTGCATAATCACGTTGAAGAATGGCTATCTGGAGAATCAAAGCTTATTGTGAATCAAGGCTATTGTGAGATCAATTTGGTTTTTACATTCATTTAGTTTTTCATATCATATCATTGTTAGATCAATTCATAGCATATCAGTTTTTACATATCATAGATTTCATATCATTTTTCATATTATTGCATCTAAAATCCAAAAAAATAGATTAATTACATTCATATTTCATATCAATTTTGCATTCAAATCCTTCATTTAGGTGTCATCAAGGTCACTAATCTCGATACAATCTGAGAACATCATACTCACACCTATTAGAAGGCAGTAAATTGCCTGGTTAGTTTAGCTTCATTCATTGCACAATTTTGATTATTGCTAACCTCTAATGTTTTACTAAAGTGTTGTGTCTACAGATCAGGTACAATTTTCACACACACATTAACAAGATTTTCCTTGAGAAAAAATATTGGTGTTCATATGCATGTGTGTTGTTACTGCATTCACTTTTCAATTTAGTGTTTTTATTTAAGGAATAACTTTTAAGTAAAATTTTGAGTAGACAAGCATTGACATCAAATGATTCACACCCCCCCCCCCCTCTTAGTTGATTGGGACATTATTATTCTAACATACTTCACATCCATCTGATACACTTTGAATTTCTTATAAGATGCATAGGTCAAAAACATTCTTATTGCTTCAATTCTTGCAACAGGTGTAAATGTTTCTTCATAATCAATACCTTCTTGCTGTGAGTATCCTTTATATACCAGTCTTTCTTTATTTCTTACAACTTCACCTTGTTCATTCATCTTGTTTCTAAAAATTGTAAGGAAACTCAGGTGCGGAAATAACTTCCTACACTAATCTCTAAAGGAAAGTATTGTGCAAATTCTTTTAAATCCTTACAATTTCAGATTCATTAACTACTTTAACAATGATATTGCATCCATATACCATGCATACAGAAAATAGAGAATGCCACAATGATTTACCCTAGGGAAACCTTTCGGTAAAAACCCTAGCACTCCAAAACTTGCACAGTGTATTATTCAAAACTATTACAGTTTACAATACACTTGCAATGCAAGTTCTTTCAGAAGATTTTCCAACTCTTGAAGACAAATCGTGGTAGCCTAAAATGTTTCAACAATACACTTACTTCTCCTATCTTTGCAACCCTAACAATGCTTATATCATGCGCTTCCCTTTTTAGGGAAACTTCCAAAGATAGCCATATTAGGGTTTTACCATTCTCCGAGAAAATAGGAACCCGAAATTTTTTTTCGGGCTGATGCCCCAAACCTGATGATTGGGGAATAGTGTACAGTACTCAACTTTATCAGTTGCCACATGTCTTCACCCATCATGAATCTTCCAAACATAGCTCTTACATGTCATAGGAATCTATCATAACTGTTTCAGCCATGATCTCCTTACACACAATTCAAGATGCTGACACATCAAGTGGAGTGACACATCAACATGCCAACTAGACATGTACACTCACACTTAATTACATTATTTGCAAGAAATACATTTTATAAAATAAATAATAAGAATAGGAATTATCCAAGGTTGAGACACCTTATTCCTTACAAAAACCTATTTAGTTCCAATAACATTTTTGTCCTTAGGTCTTGGAACCAATTTCCAAGTGTTATTCTTCTCAATTTGATCTAATTCTTCCTTCATTGCTTGAATCCAATTGTTATCTTTACAAGATTCATCATTAGTCTTAGGTTCAATTTGAGAAATTAAATCTAATTCTTCTTGGACCTTATTTCTTGTCATAACTCCTCTGTCTTTGCTCCCAGTAATTTGATCAATAGGATGATCCCTTATTAGTTTCTTATTAGGTGTTACTATTTCAACTCTTGCTTCAACTCTAGGTTCAGATCTTGGTTCTCTTTGTTCTCCATCAAGAATATCATTTTGTAAATAATTGTTAGTTTCATAAAAAAAATCAACATTTTATTGATTAGTTTTAGGATAGGCTTCTTCATATGAATCATAATTACTTACTCTTTCCTGAATTCTAAACTTGTCATCCACTTTAACATTTGTGCTCTCAACAATAGTCTTAGTTATCTTATTAAAACATGTATAAGATTTTTTTTTCAATAAATAACCAAGGAACATACCTCATTGCTTCTCGGATCAAACTTACCAATATCACCATCTCTCTTAATGTAACACTTACTGCCAAAGATTCTAAACTATTTTACTGATGATGCATGTCCAAACCATAATTCATAAGGAGTCTTTTTTGTATCTTCTTTGATTTGTACTCTATTTATTGTATTCACCCTTGTGTTTATTACTTCTCTCTAAAATATCTTTGCTACATCATTCTCAAACAACATAGCTCTTGTTGCCTCAGTTACTAATATGTTTCTTCTTTCATCAATACCATTTTTCTCAGCTGTTTTAGAGGCTGAAAGCTATCTCTTAATGCAATTCACTTCACAAAAAGTTTTAAATTCTTTTGAAGTAAATTATCCACCTCTACGAGGTCTTAAACTTTTAATCTTCATTCCTAATTCATTCTCAACTCTATTCTTAAGCAATCTAAACTTTTCAAATGCTTCTAACTTTTCTAAAAAAATGATACCTACATCATCCTAGTAAAATCATCAACAAGAATCATAAAATACCTTTCACCATAGAATCATCTTTTTCTTGTAGGACCATTCATATTTGCATGAAAAATCTCTAATTTTGTTGTTATGGTGAACTTCTTGCTGGGAAAAGAGCTTCTCTTATGTTTTTCCATAACACATTTCTTGCACACCATGTGAGTAGGTTTCACAATTTTAGGAAAATATCTTATTGAAAATGTAGTAGTTTCTTTTGCAATGTTATCAAAGTTTATGTGACAAAACCTTTTGTGCCATAACCAACTATCATCTACTTTAGCAATCAAACATGTCATCTTAGTAGGATTCGACTAAAATACATTACCTCTGGTTCTTCATCTTGTTCCAATCATCTTACCATTTTTATCCTTGATCATAAAAGTCTTTTCAGTAAACCAAACTTGATATCCCTTGTCAAATAAATATCCAACATTTAAAATATTATGTTTCAGTCCATCCACAAAGTAAACATCATTAGTGTTAGTCTTTCCATCAAGAGTTATAGATCCTATTCCTTTTGTTCGACAAGGTGCATTATTTCCAACTCTAAAAATTCCTCCATAATAATTGTTAAACTTTATAAACTTATTCATATCACCAGTCATATGATGTGAACAACCACTATCTATGATCCAATACATTTTCTTTTCAACTTGTGACACTAAAGCTTTTTCTTCCTTGAATTTTGTTTTGAAATTTTCTTTTTTTATTGTAACAAATCCTACATCATCACTTTCATTATCCCTCCCACTTAAGAATTTCTCAATACTAGATTCAAATTCTTCATCATTAGTATAATTACATTCTTTATGTCTTTTAGGCTTAAATTTCTTCTTATATCTTCACTCTCTTAGGACATTTAGATGCAAAATGACCATATTCTTGACATGTCCAGCATTTAAATATTTTGTTACCTTCTAGTTCTCTTTTCACAAGAAAGGTAATTAATTATTCAACAATATTTCTATCTTCTTCAATCTTAGATTTGTTTTAGATGGCATAATACCCACTGACACTTACACTCCCTAAAAAAGTAGGGCGAACACTAAGTGTGCTGAAGGCAGTTTCAATCCTAGGTAAATCTCCAGATTGTTTTAGACTTATCTCTGCTACTTCCAATCTTCTAAGAAGATGATCTCTAGTAAACTTCTCAGTACAAGGTATGACTTATTCAATCATCTACATTGTCTGCTTAAATACAAGGGTTAAGGTTTTGAAGATATTCCATATAATTTCATCTTCATTCTTATTTCCTTCACAAGCTTTGATACCTGCAACAATCTCTAATATTCTACCAATATAGCTTCTAATAGATTCATCTTCCATCATTTTAGCTTCTTGAAATAAACATATCCAATTTTGTAATCTGATTCTCTTAGCATCTTTAGTACATTCAAAAGTAGATTCCAAAGCTAACCAAATTTCATGAGATATCTTTAGATTTTTTTCCTGACTATATTCATTCTCAGGAAGAGAAGACAAAAGTACTTCTCTAGAAATTATGTTACACATGAATATATCTCTTTCTTTCTCAGTGCAATCCTCAATCTTTTCTTCTTCAATGATAAATTTCTCACTCTTTGTGATCAACCAATATCTTGGCCCTAAACATAGCAGATGTATCTTCATATTCTCTTTCCAACTGTCATATTTTACTCTATCAAACTTAGGACTTTCTTTTCTGAAGTGAATTTCCATAGATCTCCTTAAGCTGTTAAAATTTTCCTTTAAGGACATGATGCTCTGACACCAATTGTTAGAAAGTAAATTCAACCAAGATAACTAAGAGGGGGAGTGGGGGTGAATTAGTTATTTGAGTAAAAAACTTTTATTAACCTTATTATATCTCAAACATGTAATCAACTTAAATAGAAACCATAGAAAGACAACCAGACACAATGACACTCGATTTGTTAACTAAGGAACCTCTTGATTAGAGATTAAACCCAAGTGGGGATGGTACCCACAAAAATATGTAATAATATGAAAATTCCTTGTGAGAGGATGGACTATGTTAGGAGTCTTACAAGATACATTCAGTACATATCAGTCCCTATTAGGAGACTTTGAATCCTTGTAAGGAGATTCTAACCCTATTAGGAGTTAAGGAAGACAGAAGGACCCATTGTCCAAACATCATCAAGGGAAAGATCATTGAACACACTATCCAAATGATCTCTTTATTTCGAATAGAATAATACAAAGTATAATTGATTTCAACAACTTCTCTTCTCCTCTCTGACTATGCCAAACAACACCAAATGCTTCACCAGACCTCAATACCAGATCTTCTCACTTCACAACACATTACAATCCCTTAGATCACTAATTCACATTATTTCACCTTCACATCTTACATTTATTTTTTTCAATCAAGGAAAAAAATCTTTCCTTTATACCATGCACAATATTTTATAATTGAGTCAGCCAATTAAGCTTAACCAATTATAAAATATAAAACATTACATGTTGCATAATATTTCCATAATTACATAAAACTGTTGGCTCAAAAAATTAATAAATATTCAAACATGCAACCTCTGACTATGATGACTCATCCAAGTTATCTCCACAATGTCTTCAACCTTTGAATAACTTCACTTGACTGATTCTATCCATGTTAGGAGATATAATCTAATTATCACAAACCGCTTCTCAAGAATACCGTCAGAATATAGTTTCCACAACTACTCATAACTAACACAAATACTTGAATTTGTGTATGCATTCTTAACCATGATATCAGGACACCATAAAAAAAAATGTCCTAAAATCTACATATCCTCATCTACAATACACTATCTGCACTAATCCAAACTCTATCTGCTACTCTGCTAATCTTCAGTAAAATTAGTATGTTGACATCAATGACAAACACAGTCATGAATGCAACATGAAACTACTCCAAAAATGCTAGAATACCCCGCCATAAGAAATATTCACCATTCATTCTAATAGATTATCACTGAAGGTTTTAGCCCAATCAAACTTCACTTTCCTCCCCTTTATCTTCTCAATCAGCAGGATCATCCAAGGCTTGATTGAATACAATTTTGAAGGCCATACACCCTGCTAATCATTTTCATGATGGCTTGGATGTCCTCTTTTAGATACCCTATCCTCATGTCTATTTTTTCCAATTTTTTCTTAGGGAGGGGTTGCATTAGGTAATCATTATTGACAATCTCATATAACAACTCAATGTTAGAGTTAAAGAAATGTATGCCCTTATCCATGGAGAATGCATAGAACCTATCTATCCGCTTGGGTAGGTGGAAGACATCTTCAATGTTGTCAGGCCCTAGGTCTAGGACCACTTCCCCCATTGAGTTCTTAACCAGCCTCTCATCTGGTATGTAATGTTGGGCACGGGTGAGAATTATATCTAAGGATAGGATAGACATGGAATGTGCTGCTACATTCACTAGACCAAAATACACTAATGAAGTACATTCCTCTGATCTGCCCATTGGTTGGACACATTTCACAAGGTACTCATTCCAACAGACATTTCCTATGTCTGTATTTGTAATCTCACGGTAGATATTACCCACCTTTGAAGGTGTATGGTACCTTTTGAACTAGTACTTTATAGTTGGTGAGTTGACCTTCTCAAACATTTTGCGAAAAAAGGATATGAATCAATAATGATTATAAGAAGAAATCATTTTATTCTGAACAATAAGTGAGAAAAAATCATGAAGAAAAAAAAAACCCGTAAGTTTTAAGGCATAAAAAGCTTAAAAGGAATTTTTCAGAAACTCATAGGTTCAGACTTCGACATGACAATCGCACTCCAAAAAGACAAAACAAGAAAAACTATAATCTCAATGCTGCTCCTTCAACATTTCAAACTTTCAATTTTTCAAAGATGTTAGTTGACTGACAAGTCCAAAAGACCAAAAAGTGAGACATGAGCATATTGGTTTCATTGTTGGTTTAGAGTTTCGAGTCTTAAGAGAGAGAAAATGGTGTGTCTTTATTGGTGTCTGAAACACTGAAAGTGCAAAGTCAGAGAAGGGGACTTGGTTCATTTTTTGGGAGTTTGGTTGTTGGTTTTGGGTTTTGGATCTTCAAAGAGAGAAAATGTGTCTCAAATATCAGTGTCTGAAATACCAAAAATGTGAAGCTTGGAGCTTGGAGTTGGGTTATTTTGTTGATGGTCTTGAGAAACTCATCATCTAAAAATCCAAAAATAGCAAAGGCTGACAGGGTGAGAGGGTGAAGAAAACCCTCTCGCGCTCTCCAACCTAACTTCAAGGCAAGCTTGACCATGAGCCCACCTCAAAGGACCTAGAGGGACAACTGTGAGGACCTTAGATGACTGAAAAAATTGAAAAGAAAAGAGAAATCCTAACTAGATTGGAAAAACCCTAGACGATACTAAAAGAAAGAAAAAAACCTAACTGAAACCTGAAAAGAAAGAGAGATCAAAAGCCCTACCTTGAAGACAAGAAAGGAAGACACAAATGAGGTGGAAAAACAAAGATCTGAATGCTGGAGAAAGCTGGAAGGATGAAAACTTGAAATCACTTTGAAAACTGTAAGCTATCAAATGCACAAGTGACCAAAAAGGTCACTCACATTTCTTAAATGTTCCACTAGGGAGGGTGATGTCACTCACATTCCTGGCCTTCAAACATTCAAAGTTTTGGAGGTCTAAAAAATATAGGACCTCTAAATCATGTAAAGTGAAAAGGTCCAAAATTCTTTTGGGGGAGTCAGAATTTTAGAGATCTAAATATCTGATAAGGTCAAAAGGCTGGAAACAAACAAAACTCTTCTTCTAAGGTGATTTCGCACTTTTAGATGTTCAGAGCTAGGATAGCATTGAAAGTGCAAAAGTGTGAAAAGTTAATTTTCTCTTGAAAGAAAGCCTTTGGCAGGGGAAAGACAATAGGCAAAAAAAAGAGGGACAAGCAAGGAGCCCAAAGGGAAAAAACAACAAGGAAAAAGAAAGGGGGTCCCTTTGGCCAAGTGGCCAAAAGGGGATCGTGGTTGTGAGACCACAACAAATAGCCCTGACAAAAATGAAAGAAATGACCAAGGTATTTCTTAATCACCAAACTCTTAAAATATCCTATCTTGCAATAAACTTGACACAAAAGTCATTTGTGATAGTAATAATCCTGTCAACATATCAAGATCTGGAAATCTTTGCTATCACATCTAGTGTGTGTGCACTTGTGTCAATTTCATTGATTCCTCATCAAAGGTTGCTTGAATTCACAATCAGTCAAAATTAAACCTTCACCATCAGAAATAGATTGGCCAAAGTCATTTCAAACTTTCTCTACTACCAGTTAGGCATTGATAGCCCTAGTAGAGGTTGCTAAAGTCACCCTTTCCCTTCTCCTGATGAGATTTCAAAGTTTCAACCTTCTTGGAGGGATCTTTAACTTGAACATTTATTTGACACAAACATCTTCTTATTCTCATTTTATTTCAGCATGAATTTGGGATATGTCGAGAGTAGTGCTTGTTGTAGTGCTATTCGATTACTCAAACTCTTGATGGAATGTTCCTTTTATTTTCTTTTATAACTTGGGCAACGATTAGGTTGTGCTACCCAATCATTGGAGTTCTAGCTCTCTAATTTGTTGATTTTTTCTTTTGAGTTTCTCCTCCTTTTTCTCTTTTCTTTTAGTTAGTATTTTTGGATGGAAAAGGGTTTTGACCTCTGACTTCCTCTATGACCATGGGTTCCAATCAATTCTTGCTAACTTTCTATCCAAGAAACCACAAACTTGGAATCACTTAAAATGTGTATTTGTGTTGGGGATGATCAACTCTAAAAATGACCTTGATTTCTAGAAAGAAAATCACTCCACTTTCTATTATTGTATCTGGTTTCTTGCAAGACATAATCTAATCAAAAGGATTGACAAAGAAATACCTCTATCTCTTTGTTGAGAACCACCTGGTGAGGAACACTCTCTAAAAAAAAGCAGCCCTCCGACAAACAAAACTGACAGACACAAAAAACCAAAATGAAAACTAAAAAAAAATTAGACTCTAAACTAAGTAAAAATACAAGGATGGAAAAAAAAATCCTTCAGGATCCAAAGTAATGCTTGAGATACTGGCCATTGATGAGAAAAGGAACCAATTCCCTATTGAGAGAACTAATCCTTGAATAGGATGAAATAGTATCCACCCTAAAATGTATGGGGGAAATATGAGATCAAATTCTAAATTCAAATTCCCAAAGGAAAGATCCAAATTGATCAACCAAAAGGTTAATGCACAATTGAATCAATCTATGGAGAATATGAAAGAGGAAGAAAACCTTGTATTTCCCTATAAAGGAGTTGTGCTTGAAATATGAAATAATTGAAATACAAGTACTAACCTCAAATTAGGACAAATCTAGAAAATGCCAATTTTTGATGTCTATGTGTACTATCGGGGAATTTTGCAACCTATTTCAGACTGGAAATGCCAAGATGAAGAAAACCCAAAAATATTTTATCTTTCCAATGGTAGGTAGTCTTTGACCCTCATAAAAGGTCAAAGGCTGCATTCTTTATTTGAAGGTCAATTCTAACTTTGTTCACAAATCCTGGAAGTTCGTCAAAAAGGGTATCCAAATCTATTGTCAGATCTAAAATTCTACACATGTACCTGGAAGAAAAAGAGAGTTTTTGTTGTTTGTTTGAGGGGTTTTCCTTGGTCAAACCCCAGTTTGGAATCAACCTTAATATTGAAATTAAATAAGAATGCTAGAAAGTAGTAGAAATAGATCTAACAATGAAGCTATGCAATTCAATAGATATGTAATTGTATTTCGAATGTAAACAAGTATGTTAATATGAAAGCTTGAACATCAACAAATGTATATCAAACCTCCATGATTGTATGCTGGGAATCCAGCTTGAGGAAATAATGAATTGATCTTGAAGATGAACAAAAGGATCTTGAAGGAAGATCAAACCATCATGATGGCTAGATCTAGGGTTTGAATGATGAATCTTGAATGCTTGAATGAAATCCCTTCAATAGCTCAAATTCTTGAATCCTTGATCTTCAATAGAGAACTTGGATGGAGAAGAGGACTTGAATGATTGAATGGATACTTTCTTGATCACCTTGAGAGCTTGAGAGAGGAGATTGCAAAACTTGATGCCTTGATCATGAGAATGCTTGGAAACTTGATGGAGAAAATGAGAGAGGGAGGCCTCCTTTTATAGTGATCTAGGGCACAATCCTCTAGAGGGGCCACCTTGGAGAATTAAATCCCAATTAGGTCCTAACCTTTAGAAAGTATACCTAGATTAAATGAAATTTGAGGATTTACCATTTTGAAACCTGAAATGGCCGACTCGGAGGCGGGAAAACATATATCACCGAAACCCGACACCCAAAAATCAAGGAAATTTGAAATCTGGATAGGGGGTCAGTGTTGAGGCTGATCCTGACTAGGTCAGGGTTGAGGTTGACTTTGACCTATAAGGTTGACTTTGACCTTATGGTCAAAAACCTCAGGATCCTAACCTAGAATGCTAGGAAATGTAGATTGGAGTGAAAATCAAGGACAGATAGAAGCATAATGAGGAGAACAAGTATGATCCAAGCAAAGAGCTGATTCAAGGTGCTTTACATGACCCAGACCACTCAATCGGATGGCTAAATGCTCTTAACATGGAAATGCTTCCATTTTAAGATGATACATTAAGTCCCCACTTTAGCAAGAGTATGGATTCGATGCAAACTCTTGGTAAAGGAGAAGGAAGAAGAGATCCCAATGGATCCAAAATGAGATAGAATGACACTTAGTTAGGGACACAAGCCCCTAGGCTAAGGATTCTAACTCAACGTATGTGCATGAGGGTGCCAAAATAACAAGGGTTAGTACAAACAACCCAAATCAATTAGCATAAGAAACCTTGCTAAGAAATATTTCTCATACTAATATCATATTTGGAAAGCTATCATAAAAGCATAAATGATTACATAAGAAAGACAAGAGAAACACTATAAATAACATAGCTTCATGATCTAGTCCTACTAGCATGAAAGCGAAGAGAGAGAAAGGGAAAAGAGTGATTACCTCGCCTAGTAAGATGCCTACCTTACCATGAATCACTCTTGAGGGAGAGCCCAACAGGTTCACCCATAAACTGTGCTTGTAATTGTAATACATCTTCTGATGGCTTCTAGAATACTCATAGATCCACTTTCTTGTATCAATATGAATATGGAATACATGTTTCCTTAGGATTTAGCAACTTATGTGCATTACCTTTGGAAGATTTTGCATATAGGTGCGTGTCTTTTCAAGATTTTGCAACTTATGTGCGTTACCTTCCAAGATTTAGCATGTTTGAAAAATTTGAAAAATGCATGTCCCCTCAGGATTTAGCAACTTATGTGCATTACCTTCAGAAGATTTAGCATATTGGAAATGCATTTCCCTTCAGGATTTAGAAACCTATGTGCATTACCTTCGGAGGATTTAGCATATTGAAAAATTTGAAAAATGCATGTCTCCTCAGGATTTAGCAACTTATGTTCATTACCATTGGATGATTTAGCATATGGATGCGTGTCTTTTTAGGATTTAGCAACTTATGTGCATTACCTTCCAAGATTTAGCATATAAATAAATAAAAAATCTATAGTACAAGGGAGACCCTATATATGCCCCCCTCCTTAATATGGAAAAAACATACTATTTTGACATCTTAAGGAAAGAAAAGAACAAGGATAAAGCTTTCTTCAGCATCAAGACAATATCCACAAACAACACCCAGTCCAAGCCAAGAAGGTCATAGCTCCTATGAGGCCATCAAAGGGATGAATGCAAAGAGATATCATTCAAGAACTGAAAAGAAAGTAACCCTTATGAGGGATAACACACTATTCAGTTTCCAAGGGGAGAGATATATCAACCATGGAAACCCAATGTGAAACAACAAAAGAGGTTGTTATCAAGGACATAGATCCTCAATGCAAACCAAAATTTTCATGTATGATTGGATATCACATAATAGATAGATACTGCTTAAGAAAGGAAAGGGGTGAATCTCAAAAAGACAGAAAAGAAGGAGATGGCATCCTTGCCCCCCAAGAGTAGGAACAAAGATGGAAGAGGATACCTACTTCACAATTCAAGGAGATATCCTGTTTAGCAAAAATGTATACCATATTCTTAGTGAGGGATATTGACCACTACATCCAAGAATATAGATAATCATAAAAATAATATGTCACTCACAAAAAATGGATCCTCAAAGAAAGAGATATTATCAACAAGACCCCCACCACAGAGGAGATCTTTAGATAAAATATCATCTTTCAAAAGGTGGGAACAAAGATTCAATCATCAAGCCCCCTGTAAACAAGAGGAAGATGAATCTTTGGAATAAGGGAAATAACTCTAACACCAAAGCAAGGGTGAGAGTTTATAAAGAACATAATTTGCAACATAGAGAAGAAGTGATGACCTAGGGCAACAACTTCTCATGTAAGAAGGTTATCCATAGTCAAAATATCTGTCAATATGATGAAATAATATTGCAATATAAATAAATACCACTAAGCTAAGGAAAGCAGTTCCCTACACAAAGAGAGAGAAGGAAGAACCTTTCCCCCCAAGGATGAAAGGCAAGGGATACCTTTGCAAAACACATGTCCTAGAAAAGATATCTTGAATAATAGAAAAGAGCAATGGATGAAAAACTATCATAATACAAACCATCGATATAAATGAAAAAATAACTAATTAAGCTCAAAGCAAGAACATAATGGATTCTAGAAGATAGGAAGAAATGTACCTCTTTCCCCCCAATCTAGAGGGGAAAGGATCTATGTTATATTAGAGTGAGGGGTAAAATTATGAATAAATCTCAAAGGAGAAGTTTCTTTTATTTTATCTTTATGGATTGAATAATAAGGAGAAGGTAATTTGAAGAATATTTGCACATCTACATCATGAACCATAGTTTGAACCCCAACATAGGAAGAACTAGAAATAGCAGAAGGAGAATTAGGAATCAGATTAGGAAAGATAGGATTAGGATTAGGAAGATTAGGAACTAGATTAGGAAGGATACAATTAGGATTAGGAAGATTAGTTCAAGTAGGAAAAGTGTAGGAAGTGATATGAATGGAAGAGACAACCAGAGGAACATTTGGAACCACAGTTGAAAAAGGGTTTGAATACATATAAGTAATATTATGGTAAGAATGCTGTGAGGTAGGATCTTGATTACCACTAAGATCACCGCTAAGAGGAAGAGCATTAAGGGAATTCATATCTTTCCCTACTAATGCCTCATCACTAGAAAGAATCCTAAATTGAGGTGAAGGATCTATAATGTCATCTTCTTTTGTATAAGGGAAGTATGTTTTAGAGAATATGTCATCCGCTTGTATAAAAAATTCTTCATAAGGAGGGGATAAATCAATGTATTTATCCAAGGGTTCATCCCAAAAAGTAGAATTATCCACAATGGCTTCATGAGGAAGAGAGTAATCAACATCCAAATTTAAAGGTTCATCCCAAATAGGAGGATTATCCACAATGATTTCATGAGGAAGAGAGTAATCAACATCAATATCCAAAGGTTCATCCCAAATAGGAGGATTATCGATAATGGTTTCATGAGGAAGAGAGTAATCAACATCCAAATCCAAAGGTTCATCCTAAATAGGAGGACTATCATCCCTATCCATTAAGCACATTTTAGGACTATCATAAGTCATTAAATCTTGATCCCTAAAGGAGAAAGAAGGTAAATTGTATTGTAAAATAGGCTCATAGAAAAGACATATATTAGGAGAAGAATTAACATCAATCCCTAACTCATCTTTGTAAAGGTCAATTAAAGAGGTTGTGGAGGAGGGTGAAATAGGAATAGGATCAATTGAGATCTCATTTAAACAATTTTCATCCTCACTTCCATTTACCTCATTAAGGTATCTATCATCTTGAACAACAAAAGCCTCATCAAAGTACTCAAAACAATAATCACACATGTTGAATACTAAAAGCATGAAAATGTAAATGTTTTTGTATTTTAAAAGAAATTTTGCAATTTTTTTTGGATTTTTGAAATATAAATGCAAGGGCATAAATAAACCTAAGCTTAATGCAAGCAAAGATTAACCACAAATCTAACACAATAGGGCATCTAAATCAAAAAAAGAAAGTAGAGTAAGTATGTCGGGTTCACCAAAATGAATAGGATGAAATAGTATCCACCCTAAAATGTATGGAGAAATATGAGATCTAATTCTAAATTCAAATTCCCAAAGGAAAGATCCAAATTGATCAACCAAAAGGTTAATGCACAATTGAATCAATCTATGGAGAATATGAAAGAGGAAGAAAACCTTATATTTCCCTATAAAGGAGTTGTGCTTGAAATATGAAATAATTTAAATACAAGTACTAACCTTAAATTAGGGAAAATCTAGAAAATGCCAATTTTTTATGTCTATGTGTACTTTTGGGCAATTTTGCAACCTGTTTTGGACTGGAAATGTCGAGACGAAGAAAACCTAGAAATATTTTGTCTTTCCAATTGCAGGTAGTCTTTGAACCTCATAAAAGGTCAAAGGCTACATTCTTTATTTGAAGTTTGATTCTGACTTTGTTCACAGATCCCAGAAGTTTGCTGAAAAGGGTATCCAAATCTACTCTCAGATCCAAAATTTTGCACCTGTACCTGCAAGAAAAAGAGAGTTTTTGTTGTTTGTTTGAGGGGTTTGCCTTGGTCAAACCCTGGTTTGGAAGCAACCTTAATATTAAAATTGAAATAAGAATGCTAGCAAGTAGTAGATATAGATCTAACAATGAAGCTATGCAATTCAATAGATATGTAATTATATTTCAAAAGTAAACAAGTATGTTAATATGAAAGCTTGAACATCAACAAATGTATATCAAACCTCCATGATTGTATGCTTGGAATCCACCTTGAGGAAAGAATTAATGGATCTTGAAGATGAACAAAAGGATCTTGAAGGAAGATCACACCATCATGATGGCTAGATCTAGAGTTTGAATGATGAATCTTGAATGCTTGAATGAAATCCCTTCAATGGCTTGAATGCTTGAATCCTTGACCTTCAATGGAGAACTTGGATGGAGACGAGGACTTGAATGCTTGAATGGATGCTTGCTTGATCACCTTGAGAGCTTGAGAGAGGAGATTGCAAAACTTGATGCCTTGATCATGAGATTGCTTGGAAACTTGATGCAAAAAATGAGAGAGGGAGGCCTCCTTTTATAGTGATCTAGGGCACAATCCTCTAGAGGGGCCACCTTGGATAATTAAATCCCAATTAGGTCCTAACCTTTAGAAAGTATACCTAGATTAAATGCAATTTGAGGATTTACCATTTGAAAACCTGAAATGGCTGACATGGAGGCGAGAAAACAAATATCCCCGAAACTCGACACCCAAAAATCAAGGAAATTTGAAATTGGGACAAGGGGTCAGGGTCAAGGTCAATCCTAACTAGGCGAAGGTCGAGGTTGAATTTGACCTTATGGTCAAAAACCTCAGAATCCATACCCAGAATGCTAGGAAATGCAGATTGGAGTGAAAATCAGGGATAGATAGAAACAAAATGAGGAGAACAAATATGATCTGAGAAAAGAGCTGATTCAAGGTGCTTGACATGACCCAGACCACTCACTCAAAGGGCTAAATGCTCTTAACATGGAAGTGCTTCCATTTTAAGATGATACAATCCTGAAAGTGTTCTCCTAAATTTTTTGCTATTTGGAATGGGCCCACCCATAGTCGCTAAAATTTGGTGTGGCTACCCGATTTCTCTTTTGCTTTATCCCACATTAGGACCAACTTAGAAATTCTAAAGGCTTTTATTGTTTCTCTTTTGTCAAAGAAATGCTTAACTATATCTTGATGTTTAGATACATGTTCTAGGGCCATGGTTCTTTTCTCTTCTAGGCCCAAAAGGTTCATGAGACAAACCTCCACCCTATACTCACCTTCAATGTATTGGTCCATGAATCTCAGAATTGGTATCTTTAGGTTCATAGGAAAAAAAAGGCTAGGGAACATAGACTAATTGGTAAGGGGAAGTTCCCAAAGTATTTTTTATCCTCACTCAGTTAGTCCATAGGGTGTATTACAATTGTGTGTGCCAGTCCTGAGGATTGTCATCTAGGAAGCGTTTGATGATAGGTGTTAAGTTCTTATTCGTTAATTCTGCAACACCATTACACTATGGATAATAATTAGATGATAATTTAATGATTACCTAATTCTCAAAGGCCCATTGGGTGAGGGATGTAGATGGAAAAGAGGGTTCATTTTCACATACTAGAAAGAATGGCATACCAAACCGTGTAATTATATACTCCTCCAGGAATTTGGTTATTACTTTAGTGGTGCAATTTCTCAAAACTTGGGGTTCTATCCACCTCGTGCAGTAGTCCATCATTGTCAAGATGTACATGTGTCTTTGTTAGGAAGAGGGGTTGATAATTCCTACAAAATATAGTCCCCATTGGGTGAATGGACATACCTCATAGACCGGCTATAGGGGCATAGAAGGATGCCTCTCGCAAGTAGCACTAGTTTGGAAAACATGGCAAGAATGCATGTGTTTATTTGTATCTTTGAACATGGTGGGCCAATAATAACTAGATCTTGGTATTTGATGTGTAGTAGCCTTGGCTGACCCATGGCTAGTGCCATATTTATCATGAAATTCAATGAGGACTTGTTCAACTTCTATCCTGTCTAAACACATCAAGTAAATACCGTCATAATTGCATTTGTAGAGCTTTCAATTTTTGAGCATGTAAGAGCCACTTTTAATCTTCAAGGATCTTCTTTGGGAGACATTTATCCCTTTAGGACATTGGTTCTTAAGCAAGTAATAAACTATATCTTGGTACCAAACATCGGTTATAATCCCCTCATTGGTATATACTTGGCATACCAAGCCGTGCTATGTTTCAACTATCTTTTTGGTGAGGCCTTGAATTCTTACTAGATTCATGGGTTGAATTTCAATATCAAATTCCTATAGTATAGCCATCCATTTTCCTCTGCATTCTCCTAGTTCATTTTGCATCAGAAAGGACTTGATGGTAGGATCAGGAATAATGGCGACAACTTTCTCCTAAGAATGTAGTGTCTAAACTTTTTAATGACTTTCACCAGTGTGAAACATTGCTTATCAAGCTTGGGATAATTAAGTTCAACATTATTCAAAGGAAAAATCATGAAGGCTATTGGTCTCTCATCTTCTCCATCCCTCTTTTGAGTGAGAATCCCTGCACATGAGTGTTCAATGATGAAAGAATAGACCTTAAAAGGTAGGGCGTAATCTGGGCTAACTAGAACTAGGGCGGTAGTGATGGAGATCTTGATCTCTTCAAATGAATCTTTAACTAGGGCATTCCATTATATCTTAGCATATTTCTTCAGCATGTCATTTAATGGACGTACTATCTCAACAAACCCACCAATGAATTTCCTGACAAAATTGATCTTCTCAAAGAAAGAATTTAGTTCTTTCCTGTTGTTAGGTGGGACCAGTTTGAGAATAGCTTCTACCCTTTCAAGATCTATAGAGACACCTATTTCTAAGATGACATGTCCTAACAATTCTCCCTGGATTACCCCAAAAATATATTTCTTAGGATTGAACAAAATCCCATAACTCTGACATCTCTTTAATACTTTATGCAAATCATCAATACGATCCACCCAATTCCTTGAGAACACTATTAACTCATCCATTTATATGATGATGCATTTATTGACAAGGCCTCTAAATGCTTCATCCATTTCCTATTGAAAATTTTCCCCAGTGTTGATCAAGCCAAAAGGCATGCGCTGGTAAGCAAAAGTCCCCCACTTAGTGGTGAACGTTGTGTTCAACCGATCTTCTTCTTTTACCATGATTATATCCAGAGTAACCATCAAGAAAATACATCATTTGTGACCCATTTACAATTTACAACACTTAATTGAGGGAAGGCAATGGGTAATTATCCTTCTGAGAGGATCTATTAAGGTTCTGAAAGTCTACACATAGTCAAACCTCTCCGCTCTTCTTTCTCATAGGAACTAGTTTTACAACCCATGTTGAGTGTTAGAAAGGAAAAATGATCTTTGTGTCAAGCAACTTCTGCACTTCTTTTTGTATCATGAGTTAAATCACTGGGTTGATAGGTCTTTTCCTCTAGCAGACATGTTTAGCATTTGGGTTTAGTGGTATATTGTGCATGATGATAGAAGGGTCATAGGTTTGTAGATCCTCATAACTTAAAGCTATAACATCTTTATATTCTATGAGAAATTCTACCATTCTTTTCTTTTCTTCGTCCATGCCAATCTTCCCGATATGAACCTCCCTGGGTTCATGTTGGGTACCCAAATTATAAACTTCAAAATCATCACCACCTACGGTTGGTGTCTTCCTCCTTTCATGAGCATAGTCATATTTGTCAAAAATGCTTTATAACACCACAATCCCTTTTAGAATTGAGTTGATTTTCAAATTTAGGATCCCTAGGCTATTGGGCTCTTTTATTTTGTCAACCTCCTCATCAATAGCTTGTTTCTCAAAGACTCCAGTGCTCATGATGAATTTGTGTATCTGCTGATCATCTTGGAATACTTGGAAATTAGTGATGTTATCCAGAATAACTGAAATTGCGATGAGCTCAATAGAAAACTTCTTTAATTTTGATCCCTCCAATGGGTGTAAGGAACTTGTTGATACTGCTAAAGCATCAACAAATGCATTTGTCCTTCTTGGGATGCTTCTAATATTTAATGCTTTAAAGTTTTCGATCAAATCTCATACATGGTTTTGATATGAGGTTAGACATTTATTGTTGCATGAATATTGGCTACAAATTTGTCAGATCACTAGTTGGGAATCACCCTCCACTATTAGGGCTTTGATCTTCTTTTCATGGTCCATGATGAGACCTCAGACTAATGCCTCATATTCTACAACATTGTTAGCATAAAATAACTGCAACCTATAGGAAGTGTAGTAAGAACCACCCTGGGGGTTGATCAACTTGATACCTTCCCTGACCGCTTGTTTTCATTTGGAGCCATAAAACCTTAATTTCCATACAAGATGACCCCTGGAAAATAAGGGCTTGGTTCATGATTTAGATTTGATTTTGGGCATCTGAGACATAGTCTAAGGTTCAATGGAATCATCTAGCAATATTGGGTCCTTGTAGATATGGATCACTTCAACTCTTGTTTCCAAAATTTCCTTTTCAATGAGGGGTACCTATTTCATCCCTTGTTCTACCTTGGTCCTAGCCCATGTGCCTTGGAATGGTGACAAGAATCCATCATCTGAAGAACTCCAATCCTCTTTCTAAAGATTTTCCTCTATGGGGACTAAGGGTTCCTTATCATGAGCAAGGTTTTTATTATAGTTTCATGACATTGTCTCTTGGGTAGATTCAATTTTTTAGGACATTTGGCCGACTACCTTGGCAATGATGCTTTGGTAGTCACAACATTCAAACTCTAAATGGCTAACTTGGTGTAGGCAACAATACCCTGGTAGCATCAATATGTTTGGATCACCATCATGCCTAAGATGCTTCATATTTTTTATCATATTATCGATGAATTCTTAAAGAATCTCTTTAGGTATGAGAGTGTATCAATCATTGTATAGGGCTACCACTGGAATCATCCTCTATTAGGAATAGTCCCAAGAGATAACTAAGAGGGGGGGGGGGTGATTCAGTTATCTACAAGATTCAATTCTTTATCCAATTAAGTACATAATAACATTAAGCACATACACAATAAGATAACACTTAACACAACACCACATTTTTTGTTACGGGGAAACCCAAATAGGTAAAAACCCTAGTGGGAATTAGCACCCACTATAAACTTCACTAGAGTATAATGATCCCTATTAGAATATCTTACAACCCTATTAAGAGTTGATCTTTACAATGCATGAAGTACAATGACCTTGTCAAGGGTCAGACCCTATTAGGAGTCTTTTACAAATAACCTTGTTAGAGGTGGGGACACACTGTCCAGGATCACACTACTCAAATGGTAAAGGCTACAACCTTCTGCACAACAGAGACACACTATATCTAGATCTTGGTGAACTGGAAGGTAGACCTATTGTCTTAATCAATTACAATGAATACCATATACTCTCTTCTTCTTCACATAGATCTTCAACTGATGATTGAATCAACTATACTATCTCAATACATTCACATCTTTTGCTCTGCTCTCCCAATCACTCTTAGTGATCACAATTGATCGGCTATAAGTATCCTTCTCCAAATGATATAATCAAGTCGGCCTATTAGAACCTTCTTGAAATAATAATAGAGAAACAATATAACACTTCAACAACATCTCCAATGGCTAAACTAAGCATGCAACATAAAAAGGACCATGCAACTCAATATGAGTAGACACGTCGCTTCACACTGCCATCTCCACAAAATTAATTGAAACTTTACTCACAAGCTGAAATACGTTATGTGTGTTGGTAGTATTTTCAAAGTTTTCAAGGTTGCATTTTAAGTTTTTCTTCTTTAAAAGTGTTCCTTGCTCCTGTGCTAATTTTCATGCAATTATCATGTCCAAGATGTTGAAAATATGTTCCTAATGGTAAAAACCCTAAGTACTAGGTCAAAAATACTTATGAAAATCCAAAAACCCTACAAAAACCTAACCGGGTTTTATTTTGCTGTTACTTTTTCAAGTTACTTAAGTAAGCCTTTAAGAATGTGTGCTTTATGTTTACCGTCTAGTAGCCCAGTGTCCAAAAGTATTCAGTATATTCCTTTTAGTTTGGTGATTTAGAAAATGCCTTTGTCACGAAATCTCCTTCAGTATGGAGGATATTCCTTTTCTTCATGAGACTCAAGGGATGCTTTTGGTCGCCGAGTCTCTGAACGATCTTTATGAGATCTAGCGACTACTAATGATCAATATTTTGAAGGAAACTATAGTTGCTTGATCTCCAGATGTAAAAAGCCTTCAGTCAGGTGATCTCTTAATGAAATAATAAAGTGATCAAGTATTCAACGATTATGAGACTTCTCCTTGGCTACTGAGTCTCCAAGTGAAATATGGCGGTTATGTTTTCTTTCAGTCACTAGGTCTCCTAATTCTATGGTGGTTAATGTTTTTATCCAGTGACCCAATGATTGTGGTAGTTGTGTATCCTCAGAATCCTGGTGGTTATGTTGTGAACATTTAGCGATCTAGCGACATGGTTATCTTTTAATCTCATGATGTACTGGTTAGTCCTTAAAATGTTGAGTGACTCAACGATAATCGTAAGATGAAGGAAAGATCAATGGTCAGTGTTTAATCTCATATTCTAACTAAGGTTAAATGGGATATCTAGTGACTTGGAGAGTAAAGGCTTTCACATAGTCTCTAGATTTAACCAAGGTAAAGGAAAGTATTAAGAGACTATGAGTTTCCTTCAGTTGCATTTTTGCCAAAGGATGATAAGTTAAGGTAAGGGTTTTTAGAAGATGAATATAAACCATTGATGCAATTTTGATCAGGCGATGGTCGCATTATCTCTAAGTAAAACCATGGATTAACAAAAGTTTCAGCAACTGTGAGAAGTTCTTCATCACCTAGTCTCCGGAACAAACCCAGGTTAAGAAAATAATCCAGTGAATGGGAGGTAACCTTAGTCGCAAAATCACTAGATGACTAAGGGTTAAGTGTTTGCCGAAGTCAACAAATGAAAAAGATGTGAATCCATTTGCTGAATTTGATGATGTATTCATTCCTGATTGGTCAAAGAATGAAATAAAGAAATAATAATCTCTCAGTGATTATGAGATGAACTATAGTCACTGAATCTCCAGAAGCAATAAATTAGGGATTTTCTACCCTCAGTCACTAGATCTCCAAAAAGGTTTTAGTCTCTAGATCTCCTGAGAAAGTCAAAGTCAAAGTAAAGCTTGTGAGACTGGGTGACTACCATTAGATTAAGATCCTATCGCTATCATACAGTCATGAGAAGAAGTGAAGATTTGAATAAAGTTTTAGTGATTAAGAGACTTCTATGCAGTCTCCAAGTCTCCAGATGGGTGAAGTCAGGAAATCTCCAAAAAAGGTTTGAAAATTCAACAAGTTTTGGTGATTAAGAGAATCACTGTGTAGTCACTAAGCCTCTCAATAAGGAAATAAGGATATGAGACTTCAGAAAGACTACACTCACCAGGTCTAAGGATAAAATTGGAAAGTGATGAATGTTGCAGTGACTGCGAGAAAAACTATAGTCGTTGAGTCTTCGAATGCAGAAAATTAAAAGTACAAGGACTTAAGCTGGACCGTTAGATTAAGATCTAATGGTAGTCACTGAATCTCAAGAAGAAATCATAAAAGAAAAAATCATCCACTGAATTAGAGATTTCCTTTTGGTCACTTAATCTTTGAAGAATATGAAAAAGTGCCAAATCTTTCAGCGACTGTGATTGGCTGTGTAGTCGCTAGGTCGCCAGAAATCAAATTTGATTGCCTGTCACTTTCTCATCTCACAGATAGTGAATTGAAGTTTAGAGCATGCCAAGTAATGATGGAAATGACATAAATTATAGAGTTCAAAGTCTTGAAAGGGAAATTGCATTCAATTTTGTAGAATAAATATAGCCAACTGCTACTCATTCTAAAATTACCAAATATTTCAGAGAATCAGAGCTGAAAAGGTATGAGAGTTCTTGAGTTTTCTAGCAGTTAGATAATTCATAGCTTCAGAAGCTTTAGAAGATTTTTTCCAATTAGTCAAGATGAGTCATCCTTCAACCAGCGAAGCTTCTACTAGCAAGGGTTCCAAAGAAAAAGCGAAAGAAAGTTTCTCGGATGAGTTTCTCACTTTGCTGCCGGGATTGTCACAAAACAAAAAGGTTAGTGATGAATGCTTTGTTGATGATTTGAGAAACTGTAGAGATTCCATAACACCTAATGTTTCTAGAATGCACTTGTTTAAGTATTTTCATAAAAATGCTGATAGTCCAATGCCTGTATCAAACCCTTGGTCCTCAGGGTTAGCCAAATTGATTGTCCCAGACGTCTTCCTTGATGTTGACTTGTTAATTGCATTGGAAAATAGTTATGACCCCCTATCTAGAAAAATAAGAAAAAAATATGGCTTAGCTTTAGTTACATTAGACAGGGATTCTTTCATGAGAGTTTTTGGTATCTACATCCCCATGGCCATGGAGATAAACCTGTAGGCCCAGGAAAATAGGTACACTCAGGAGTCCATCATTGTGTCCAAAGAGGTTCAAAACCATGTCCCACAAGCCAACATGAATTACATTGCACCAGTGGCTGGGGCAGCCCCGTACTTCTACAAAGATTTGTGTTTCTACATGAAGTATATTGCATACGGTTTATATATATTTCTAGGGGTAGATGGTGGGGTGGATATGATTTCATCTGACATCCTGATGATGGTGCTGGATTCACAAAAGTTTCATATGACCAAGGGATATGACTACATAGGGTATTTCATTGATAAAATGCATGAGGGACTGGAGGCAATAAGAAAGAAGGAGAATTCACCTAGGTTCATGCATTTCTCACTTTTGATGCACCTCATTTTGTTCAACAACTACAACATCATGAACTTATAGGACCTTAGGCCCCAAATGATGTGGCATGGATAGCCAAATCCAATATAGTTTTGGATTAGGGCTTGGAGTAATACTTCACCAGAGTGTGACTTTTGTGCCTTTCAAAATTGGATGGTTCAACCAATTCTAATCGCCTTGGGAGTGAATCTTTGCAAGCTGCCAGTAAAAGCTATGCAACTAATAAGACCTTGTCAGTTTGTTGACAAGTGGGCTAAAGGCCATAACTAGGGAGACTTTTACTATGAAAAAACATTACTATAATTAGAATATATGGGTTCCCCCAACCACCCCATATGCTACCATTTTATGTACCACCAAGAATTGCTTTTCTAGAAATTATTTGGTAGCTAATGCTGACTGACAAAGAGCATTTAGCCCCCAAAGAAAGGGTACATTTACCCCTAGACACTTCTACATATGCAATTTCATGATAGGGAAGAATGCATTTGCCAAATTAAATGACTGGTTGGGCCAATTCAATATGAATGCTGCAACATATAGGTATGTGGACCCTGAGGGTTTCATTGTAAATGCTAGGAAATATTACACTCCTACCATTCCTATAAATAAAAGACATGAGGAGTTTTATGAGGAGGATGTCATCAAGAACATTATGGAGGATGAAGAAGTGGAAAAAAGAGCCCACAAACTCAATGAGTTATTCTCATTAGAGAAAAGAATAAAAAAGAAGGGATTATCTTGTGAAGGCTTCTACCCTATAGTGCCTTATCTACAAAGGCTAGATATGATGATGGATAATTTCCATACATTGGTCAACTCAATTTAGGACCAACTAGATGACAAGGAAAGGGAAAAAGAGAAACACTCGGAGTCATATTATGAGGATAGTGATGGAGGCTACCCAGTATATAGCCCTCCTACCATGGAACAACCACCTCCTATTGATCAAGAAGGAGAAGAAAATATTATAATGGATTTGATAGAGCTTCCTAGCTCTCAAGATACAAGTGAGCCTCCTCTTAAGAGGTAGAAATTACAAGTAGGAGGGCCTTCACAAGTAAGGACACATGAGAAGAAAGGAGATAGAGTAAAAGCTCTAATTCCAAGAGACAGAGCCTATGATCACCGACTCAGGTAGAAGATCAGAGAAGATAATAGAAAATAGAAGATGGTTACAGAAGAAGTTGAGTTGCCCTTGGCCTTAGGTAGACATGAGAGGATGTTAGAACAAGAGGCTTTCTTGAAGGATGATAATTTCATCAAATCAGATGAATTCAAAAATTTCCTAGTATGGCACAAGCAACAACAAGTTGCATCAACTATGAAGATCACAGAGGAAGGCCAAGTACCTGATGAAGCCATCCAAGCTTTGAAAGATTATGATCCTAAGTTAGAAGCCATCACCCTTGAGGAAGCTAGGCAGTTAGTAAAAGATAGAAACATATTGCTTGTACTTGGGTGGGATCTAGCTTTAGCTTTTGTTATAGATCAAATCAGGAAGTAGGAGAATGTAAACTTGATTTCAGAGACCCAAGTGGGGGATTTAATAAAAGGGTTTGGATATAGCCCTAAGAATCAGGCATTAGCCATGTGGAGTTTATATCCAAAGGATCAGAAGCCTTCTCTTCTGAATATATAAGAAGAAATGGATGGGGATAAGATCATATGGTCTATCCACAATACCAGGGATCTTGAGATCTCACAAGTGCTAACTTATTTTGCAAGGCTAAATGAGGACAAGACAAAGAAATTTTTTGATAGGCATCAAAAAATCTTTAATGATTATAGTGCATTAGTTAAGGACAAAGAGGTGCATATTATGAAGGAGAAAGAATTGGAAAAGTGTGTGGAGGATCTACAACTACAAATCTTCAATATGCATATAGTTATCCCTCAACCACCTGAACAACCCCCACAATTGGAAAACAAAGGTACATAAGAGAAAGAGGTGATAGAGGAACATGCCAGTATGGATTAGAATAGGGTGGCATGCAACACATACTTGAGGTGTTGAAAGAGAAAGCAGATGCAGTTTATACTACCTACAATAAATTGCCTGGTTTGTAGAGTGAGGTAAATAATTTTGTTTCCATTTTGAATACTTATCAAACATCTTGGTTAGTGAGAGGACCACTATTTGAGAGATTGGTAGCTATGCAACCTTTTAGGAATGATATCCCTGAATTTGTTTTGCAAGTAGGGGATGAGATTCAGAAGATAGGTATTGTTTCATCTTTCTTCAAAGGAAAAGCTAACCAAATAGAGAGAAGAATAATAATGTTTGGCTTTGATCTCAATATATTTGTTCCTCCAATTAAGAATGAGGATGGAGAACTAAAGGGTTAGATTAGTGGAGGTCAGATTTTGATTCCTTACTGCCTAAGAAAGAGGTATTTGTCAATGAAAATAATGAATTAGATGTTGATAAATTTAATATAGTTTTGGATGAGGCTTTAAAGACTGAGATGGACTTCATAAAGTTCACTACAGATGTTAAGCAAGTAACTGATGGTAGGTGGGAGAGACAAAAAAAATAACTCCAGAGCCTTCAAAAATTCTAGTGGCCAACAGAAGAGCAGGTATTTACTTGGGATACTCTGACAAAGCCCAAAAGGAATATACCTACAATAAATGACATTGAAGATTTAGATGATGAGTGAGCTATAGCAATGTACCTAACCTATGAGCATGGGGAGAATAGATGATCATGAAGAGAATGATGTAAGTTAGCTGGTTAGGTGGTCATCATTCACATAACAGCTTTGGTAGTTGCTCTAAATACCAGCAGACAAAGGTGCAACTCAAATGAAGATTCAACACAAGAAGAAACAACTTCTAGCACCATCTTCTCTCCTTATTCTGTTACATCTTAACTCTTTTGTAATCTAGTGAAAATTCACTATCAGAGCCACCCATAGCTTGTTGCATCCTTTTCTCAAGGACCCCAAGGTGGTCTCTCTATATATAGCTAATGTTAACTCACATCAAAGGGTGGTGAAAAATACTGATTGTAATAGGAGCATATAGATTTGGTTTTTGATTCTCAGGAATCTAGTTTTTTTGAATGTACTGACACATGAAATTTATCAATAAAATATACTAAGTTTCCATGTATATCTTGTATTGTCTTTGTGTAT
The DNA here is from genome assembly GCA_027943335.1 of Chamaecyparis obtusa. Classification (NCBI taxonomy): domain Eukaryota; kingdom Viridiplantae; phylum Streptophyta; class Pinopsida; order Cupressales; family Cupressaceae; genus Chamaecyparis; species Chamaecyparis obtusa. Next base: position 320,264 of record BSBK01004377.1, on the reverse strand, counting down.
GACTTTGATTTCTCTATGTGTTTAAATTTGCAAGGCATTTTAGATACATCTTTCTACAAGGTAGATAGTGGGGTTGAAACTTGAATTCCTTTCAAGGGAGGGGTAAATCTTGAGTGAGGTCTCTGAGATTTCATCTTTCATACATGAATTTGATGATCTAATTTATGCATAAAAGGGTAATTTACAAGGCATTTTATCTAGGGTTTGGGTGTGTTTGTTTTGAGAGATTTATTGTAGATGTGCATTTATTGACTCTAATGCCCTAGGATTTGGCACTGGTCATTTGTTTAGTTTACATTGGTTTTCATCACCAATCAATTTAAAACAATGTTACTTTAATGTTGTGAGAGAGTTATGTGATTAAATCTGTATCAAGATACATGTTACTATTGTGATTTTTGAAGAATCTAATCTGAAAGGTAATACCCACCTGTAGCTAAAAGCTCAAAGAGAAGAAGGATTTTTAATCCTTAACACCTTAGTATTTACTATTGTTGATGAATCTGTTGGGACTGCTAGAGTTATAAATCAGAGTTTTCTTATTAAATTTTGATCATCTGCAATTTTTAGTACTAACAATGTTCTCTTAACCAAACATTCTTAACTCATCACCAAACATGAAACCAAACATGCATATCAAAATGATAGGTGGAACTGCTGAAACAATATAAACAATGTCAGCTCCATCAAACAATCTCAAGAAACTGTAACTGGCAAATAGAAACATCATAACTCAACTTGTAATGCATAAATAACTCTACATCCATAAACATAGCTCCAAAAACATATCTACAACACAAATATAAATGTGCAAGTCTCCACCATAACCATACTAAGATTCACATACAAAACTTTGCCTATAACACTGTCAAGAACACAACTAATACAAACAACTACACAACTGTCTATACTCAGAATCAACATTTGCGTCTATGATATTATGCTGATAACATATCTAAGAAACATATGCTCAAGGCTCTCTACATAAGACTTCAATGCATGATGCTTACCATATGTTGTCATCAATGACAAACATACAGTCAGCACAGGATTGCTAGAAAATCTCCAAAAATCTCCCCCTTTGGCATTGATGGCAACATATGGAATGAAAAACACCACCAATCCAAACATACAATTATATTATAAAATTCTCCATTTCCTCAACAAAAATCCCCCAAGGATGAACTCTCCACCTACTACAACTTCTTACTATATACTCCCCCTTACTTATACTCCTCAAATGTATTGTTTTTCATGACTATATACTCCCCCTTTGACATCAATGGAAAAGGGCACCAATACAAATAAGCATAGGTACTACTCCTAAAGTAGAGTAGTTGACCATTCATTAGTCACTAAGGACTGATACACTATTGCTACTCTAATCAGATCTAGGCAAGGGAATTACTCCCATCTTCTCCCTGAGATACTCAAATGTATCCTTCAGTAAAGGCTTTGTGAAAATGTCTGCTAGCTATTCTTTTTTGCTCAAATAATCCAATTTTACTTCTTTCTCTACAACTTTCTCTCTTAGGAAGTGATTTTTTATCTCAATGTGTTTTGTTTTTGCATGCATCAGAGGGTTCTTTGACATATTGATAGTCCTAGTGTTGTCACAATGAATGACAATAGGGTAATCAATCTGGATTCCAAAATCCTTTATCATCTACTTGATCCACACAATTGTAGAACAATTTAATGTTGCTGCTACATACTCTTCTTCTGCTATGGACTAAGAAATACAATTATTCTTCTTGCTTGTCCAAGTAACAAGTCTATATCCAAGAAATACTACTCCTCTTGAGGTGCTCTTTCTATCATCAATGCAACCTACCCAATATGCATCTGTATACACATGAAGTTCTATATTCTCTGAGTTAGGATACCATAAACCATAGTCTATAGTTCCTTTCAAATATCTAAATATCCTCTTTAATACCATACAATGACTTTCTTTAGGTTCTTCTACAAATCTTCCAACAATACCAACTGCATTAGAAATATCTGGTCTATATTGAGTTTATCATAGACTATTGTAGAATCATCTTCTTTTGAAAGCTTGCTTCCTGTTATCATAGGGGTACTTACAGGCTTGCAATCATCCATCTTGAACTTCTTCAATATCTCTTTCACATACTTAGACTGATTAATGAAAATATCTTTCTCTGTCTGTTGCACATTTAATCCCAAAATGTAATTGATAGGTCCAATCATACTCATTTCAAATTCTCTCTACATCTCTTTAGAAAATTCTACACTAAGATTGTCATTACCACCAAAAATAATGTCATCAACAAAAATAGCAAGTAGTAATAATCCATCTGGTGTCTCTCTTATGAATAAGTTACAATCTACTGCTCCTTTCTTGAATCCAATCTTAGTCAATTAACCATCTAGTATTTCATACCATGCTCTAGGGGCTTGCTTAAGTCCATAGAGGGATTTCTTCAGTCTGCATACCATATCAACTTTGTCTGATATTCTAAATCCTTCAGGCTTCTCTATGTAGACTTCTTCCTTCAACTCTCCATTCAGGAATGCTAACTTGCCATCCATCTGATATACTTTAAAGTATTTGAATGTAGCATAGGCTAGAAATAACTTTATGGCTTCCAATCTTCTTATAGGGGAAAATGTATCAGAATAATCAATTCCTTCTCTATGCACATATCCTTTACATACTAGTCTTTCTTTTTTTCTTATTACTGTACCATCTTCATTCATCTTTTTTCTAAATATCCACTTGGTTCCACTCACATTCTTGTCACTAGGTCTAGAGACCAATTTCCATGTATCATTCTTAACTATCTAATCTAATTCTTCTTTCATTGCTTCATGCCAATCTAAATCATTACATGCATCTTCAACACTTAAGGGTTCAATTTGTGAAAGTAAACATACTACTTCATCAACTGTTGAAATTTTTTCTTTTGATCTTTTCATGAATTTACTATTCTGATCTCCAATGATATCTTCTTTTGAATGGTATCTAGATGTGAATTTTGGAACATTAGGTGTGACTCTCTCATCTATCTTATGTGTTTCTTCTTCACTTGTTTCAGGATCATTGAATAATACATCAACACTGTCAAACATTTCTTCAACAACTGCTTCTCTACTGGTAGGTCTAGGTTCTTCTTCAATCATAGGTGCATAATCATGATATCTCTCTTGAATCATAAACTTTTCATCAATCTTTACATGTGAACTTTCAATGATCTTATTCAATCTTAAGTTAAAACAACTATGAGCTTTGATTTTAGTTGAGTAACCAAGAAAAATACCTTTATTGCTTCTTGCATCAAACTTGCCAATAGCTTCATCTCTCTTGATGTAACACTTGATTCCAAAGATTCTGAAGTATTTTACTATAGGTACATTCCCAAACCATAGCTCATCAGGTGTTTTGTTTGTGCCTGGCCTTAATTGAATTCTATTGATAGTATAGACTGCAGTATTGACTGCATCTCTCCAATAGGCATGTGCAACTTTTCCTTCAATCATGATAGTGTGTGCTGGGTCAAGTATGATCCTATTTCTTCTTTCTATAATTCCATTCTGCTGAGGGGTTCTAGGTGCACTTGGCTGTCTCTTTGTCCCATGTTCTTTGCAATACTCATGAAACCTATCAGAGGTGAATTCTCCTCCTCAATATGATCTTAGACATTTTATCTTTAATCCCGACCCATTTTCAACTTTAGCTTTGAATATCTTGAACTTCTCAAATACTTTAGATTTATCTATTCAAAATGCAACCCACATCATTCTAGAATAATCATCAACAAACAAAATAAAGTACCTTTCACCATAGTATGATCTTTTTTGAGTTGGTCCACATAAATCTGTATGCACTAGATCCAATTTTTTCTCTTCTGAATTATGCTTGCTTCTGAATGAATTCCTCACATGTTTTCCCATCACAAATTCCCTGCATATTGTATTAACTAGTTTTTCAATACTAGGGAGGTCTCTTACTCCCTTTACATTGTTTATCTTTTCTATATTGTCAAAATTGATATGACATAGTCTTTTGTGCCATAACCAATTGTCATCTACTTTAGCAAAAAACAACTTGCTTCAGAATTAAGCTGAAAAACATTAGCTTTTGTCTTTGAACCAGATGCAATCATTACACCTTCTTTGTTATTAATGATTCACTTATTGTTTTTGAATTCCAACTGATATCCTTTGTCAAGCACCTGTCCAACACTTAGTAGGTTATGCTACAAACCATCAACATATAGAACATCATCAATGTTATTCTTTCCATCTAAGGTGATGGATCCTCTACCTATGATAGGTTTAGGAGTGTTATCTCCAAATATAAACATGCCACCTTTGTACTTATCCAGATATACAAATCTATCTTTGTCTCTTGTCATGTGATGTGAACAACCACTCTCAATGATCCAATCTGTTCTGATGTCAGCTTGTGAAATTAATGCTAGCTCTTGTGTTTTCTTTTCATCTTCAATATCCATCTCATCAAAAAATTTCTCCATATCTTTAATAAAAATGAATCCAATTTCATCTTCTACTGAATCTTCATCTGATACTCCATCTTCAACATAAAAACATTCTTTTTTATACTTAGGATTGAAATTAGTTTTGAACTTCTTGAATCTTGTAGGACACTTAGATGAAAAATGACCAATCTTGTTACATGAAAAGCATTTAAATGGTAACTGACCTTCATATTTTTCTTTTCCTTTTCCTTTTTTCTTAGCAATCATAGCAATGAATTCATCTAGTTCTTTATCCTCATCTTCATTATCAAAGTTACTAGAAGTGTTCAAGGATTTCTTACCATGGATTGAGGCTTTGAAAGTTGTTTCACTTTTAGGCTCTGTCTTCAAACTTGATATCTCGAATGCTGAAATCTTTCTAATTAAGGTCTTTCTTTTGAAGTGTTTTGAAAATTGCATAGTCTCATCTAGGATGTTTATCTTGCTCTCATATTCTGCTATCAAAGTAGTCATCAATTTATCCATTATGTCTTCTTCAAAATTTCTCCACCATTATTTTTGATTCCTACAACTACTTCATTAATTCTTTGATTATAGACTCTGATGTTCTCTTTAGGTAGTTTCTCCAATGTATTGTATCTTTTCTTCCATGTCTTTCTACGTGCATTCTTGTCTTGGATATCTCCTTCAAACATGTCTTCTAGATATTTCCATATTTTGTAGGCTTTATCTACTTTCTTGATCTTTGAAAACTCACTGTCAGATAAGACATTGATAAGGGATTCTTTGGCAATTGCATTTTGATTGAAGATTTCCTTTTTGTTAATAGTTTCATCTTCTTTTGCAAGATCTAATAAGGAGGGAATCTTAACCTCTCGAGTATCTATTTCAAAAATCTCAAAACCAATGCACTGCAAATGTGTTGTCATTTTGTTCTTCTAGTCTAGATAATTATCTCCATCAAACTTAGGACTTTATTTTCTAAAGAACACCATCTAATCAACCTCAAGCTGTTAAAATTTCTCTCTAAGGTACTTGGCTCTGATACCAATTGTTAGGAATAGTCCCAAGAGATAACTAGGAGGGGGGGGTGAATTAGTTATCTACAAGATTCAATTCTTTATCCAATTAAGTATAGAATAACATTAAGAACATACACAATAAGATAACACTTAACACAACACCAAAATTTTGGTTACAGGGAAACCCAAATAGATAAAAACCCCGAAGGGAATTAGCACCCACTATAAACTGCACTAGAGTATAATGATCCCTGTTAGAATATCTTACAACCCAGTTAGGAGTTGATCTTTACAATTCATGAAGTATAGTGATCTTGTCAAGGGTCAGACCTTTTTAGGAGTCTTTTACAAATAACCTTGTTAGAGGTGAGGACACACTATCCGGGAGCACGCTGCTCAAATGGTGAAGGCTACAACCTTCTACACAACAAATACACATTATATTTGGATCTTGGTGAACTAGAAAGTAGACCTATTGTTTTGGTCAGTTGCAATGAATAACATATACTCTCTGCTTCTTCACGTAGATCTTCAACTAATGATTGAATCAACTATACTGTCTCAGTACATTCGCATCTTCTACTCTGCTCTCTCAATCACACTTAGCGATCACAACTGACCAACTATAAGTATCCTTCTCCAAATGATATAATCAAGTCAGCCTATAAGAACCTTCTTGAAATCATAATAAAGAAACAATATAACACTTCAACAAAATCTCCAACAACTAAACTAAGCATGCAACATAAAAAGGACCGCACAACTCAATATGAGTAGACATGTCACTTCACACTGTCGGCTCCACCAAATTAACTAAAACTTTACTTACAAGCTGAAATATGTTATGCACTCTTAACTAAAAATTATTAACTCATCACTGAACATGAAACTAAACACATATATCAAAATAATTGGTGCAACTTCTGAAACAATATAAACAATGTTAGCTCCATTAGACAATCTCAAGAAACTGTAACTGGCAAATAGAAACATCATAACTTAACTTGTACTACATGAATAAATCTTTTTCCATAAAAGTATCTCCAAAAACATGTCTACAACACAAATATAAACGCACAAGGCTCCACCATAACCATACTGAGAATCACATACAAAACTCTGCTTGTAACATTGTTAAGAACACAATTGATACAAACAACTACACAACTGTCTGTACTCAAAATCAACCTTTGTAACTATGATATTATGTTGATAAAATATCTAAGAAACATATGTTCAAGTCTCTCTACATAAGACTTCAATGCACGATGCTTACCATATTTTTTCATTAATGACAAACATACAGTCAGCACAAGCTTGCTGAAAAATCTCCAACATCCTCTTCCTCAATATGAAACATCATGATTCTATCAAGTCGATATACTCCTAGATTGGCCTGTGAAAATAAAACTTCATTTGGGGCATTGTATTCAGTGATCATTTGCTTGAGTTTTGGTTCTGCATCAATTTTGATTTGGTTATTTAATGCCTTCCAAGGTAACCATAGTTGTCTAAATTCTATAGAAAACCAACCTCTCAAGGATCTAGTCCATAACTTACTAAACAACATGCCATATATTTCTGGGATATCTACTATGTGTATATCTATGGAATCTTGCATCCTTTGGTCTCTTGTTAGTTGTATGTGGGCATCTTTTAGGACCCCAATGACCTTCACTTCATTCTTGTAGATTTGTATCATAAATCTATTGGTTGTTTGAGGGTTCATTCCCAACTTCTGACATATGGATAAAGGCATGACATTGCACGAAGCCCTTGAATTAATGAAACAATTGTGCAAGTTATTTCATTAAACATGGTTGGTATGGCCTCAACACTATTAACATTGGAAGGAGTTTTTACGTTACTGCTTGACATGATTGTCTTAGAATGATCTAATGATTTCAAAACTACCTCCCTTTGTGAGGGATGACTTTGCAACACTTCATACATCAACATGTTAGCCTTTAACTACTTCAATTCCTCCAGTGTACTATATTTCTTAGTGGACCAAACCAGATTCCTCAATATGGTAGGCTGATCTTGTGCTATGAGGATGGTGGTACTTGAGACTTTGGGGGTGAGGGGATATTATTAACTCATGGTTTTAGAAAGGTGGGTTGCATCCCAGCAGGAATTTCATTGGTCAAGGGATCCCTTCTATTCCTCAACTTGTAGTTGTGTTGATTTCTATTTTGAAAAGCATGGACCTCAGAGTATTCAGGATGACTTTGCTGGTGAAAAGGAAAAACAAATTCCTCTTCTACCATGTTGTTATCATGACCTTTCTCAGTGGCTGGTTTATAAGAGTCAAAAACCATGGTGTTGAAATGTGTCTAGGAATTTTTAATGTAATATCCCACCAAGGAACCCATAAGGAATAGGTCTAAAGTAAAAGAAAAGAAACTAATTTCTTTTTTTAAAATATTACTAAGATCTTATTTTATATTCCTACATATGAATGTTTCCTTAAAGGTCCCCTTAAATTTTTTTACCAACATTAGAGTCATTGATACAATTAACTATCTTAATGAATTCATTTCCTTAGCTACTTTTCACAACATACAACTTTTAAAAATGAGATAGAAACAAATAGCACACTTCGTATTTCATACATCTAAACTTTCCTCTTTCATTTATTTTCCATTAACCTTATCTACACATAATTCATTTGTGCTTCCAAAACATAGATAAGCTTTCAATTTACAACCCTTCCTTTCCATTTTTTCATTTAAATGATTCAAAGAGAGATAGGATAGAAGGTACACAACTGCATTCATTCATTACAATTTTCTAATTTCCAATAATCATTTCCTCCTAACATTCATAAGACTACCCCTCTCATATTACATCAATTCTTTCTTACAATTTCAATTACAATTACAATAACACACATTTGCTGAAGGCTTATAAAGAGATAATTACATCAAGTTTTCCAAGGGCTCACAATACATCTTTACATCTTGAATAAAAAAGATAGAGCTACAACAAAGGAAATCTTCATCACTGAATACATCTGAGTCAAGACACAAACCACAAACAATACCTTGAAAGAGATTTACCACTCAACCATGTGAAACTTGTGAAGTTCCACCCTCGGTGCTAGGAGATAGAACCAAGGTACTCTCAAGACTTAAGGCAATCTAAAGCCTAAGAGATCAAGAAAACAAAACTCAAAAGAGCAAGAGTAAAGCACACAAAAAAAATCACCATGCTACAAAACCATGGTCAAGGTTCTAGGATACTACCTAGGTGAGTGTCATCACACAACCTATGTATTGGGATCCTCCCTAGAAACCATGTAACCCCAGTCCCATCTTTATGAATAAGGATCCACCCTGGCAGTTACCCATGGTCCCGATAATCCAACAGGTCTATGTAGAATTATTATATTTTCTTTCATTATCTTTTGAAATCCCCCCTTCCCAAGTTAATTTTTAAGGTGACCACTTGATTACAAACTCACCCATAGGATCATCTGAAAACCACTTTGGGTTCCAACACCTAGGGTACCTAGTCCCCTACCCTAACACAAGTGAAAAGAACAAGGAATCACTTCAAATATCCTGATTTATAGGTTTAGGAAACTCTCATGCACACTTAGGCCCTCATGATGATTCCTAACCTTATCCATATGCATAATAATAATCATAGAAAGGTTGTTAAACATAAGACACCTTAGAAAAAAATGTAACTCACCTCATGCATTAATTTAACATTCTTAGGGGCGAAATGATGCAAACCAAACTCATGAGAAAAAAGACAAGTGTCACAGGCCAAAATCCAAGCCCAAAATGACCAAATCAAATAGGAGTGAAAAAAATGAAGGGTTCATAACTATAAATCTGCGTAAAACACAAGAAAGAAAAACCTCAACCAAATCTTCCTAATCCTTCCTAAACATTCCCATTCTTCCTTAAACTATAATTAAACCAACAAATACACCATAATACATTATCACAAGCAAACACAAACTCCCAAGAAGAATTAAAAAGAAACTATTGCAGACACATTCATTAAACTTCCCGAATGCAAATCTGTCCAGAACATGGAAAACAAACCTAACATATTTCCTTAACATCTCAATAGTTATTCCTAAATTTAAAAATCAATTATCATAAGAGATACACACACACATTTAGGAAAGAAAAGGGATTCATCCCAGTTCCATACCCTGCCTAGAGTCCTACGGATAATCCTGTCAAAGACTAGAGCACACCACTGCAATTCCTTCCAAGCTTTGAGAACTGGTGAGATGGTGGCCTCCCAGATAGATTTTCCTCCAACAAAAAATCTTTCCTCTTCCCTAGATAACTCCCAAATGCCCTCAAAAAATGGTGATTGAAAAGTAGAAAACCCCTAAAATAATGTATTTCTATGAAATTCTCAATTTCTACCAAATCTTCTAATCTTCTAAACTCCTCCCTCAATAATGATTTATCCTTGAGAATATATGGTTGGAGGAGTTTCTTTACAGGAAGAAAATTCTCCAACTACTATAGTTGGTTGAGAGATAAATCAAACCATTCCCATAAAAAACATTTAAGTTTTTTATTATTTTAATTAGCTTATTCCCTAAATACGACTATAACAAGAAAAAGGAACACAAAATCTCTCAAGTAACACACATAGCTCAATTGGAAACAAACTAGCCTAACTTCTAGGAGGTCTCGGGTTCAAATCCCCTAAATAGCTAGTTTTACCAAAAGAACTTCCTTTTTACTTCCTTTATTATTCCTATTTAATAAACTTTATTTAAATATTTAAAAAAACCATTATACAAGAAAATAAAAACACAAGTAATAGTATTTATATATCCATAGGTATATATGTGTGCACCCACATATACACATACATATATAATGTGCTAGGAATAGTCCCAAGAGATAACTGAGAGGGGGGGGAGGGTGAATCAATTATCTACAAGTTTCAATTCTTTATCTAATTAAGTATACTTAGATATTAAGTATAAACATGATGAAAGAACAATTGAACACAACACCAATATTTTGGTTATGGGGAAACCAAAATAGGTAAAAACCTTGGTGGGAATTGACACCCACTAATAAATTGCACTAGTGTATAATGATCCTTGTTAGAAAATCTTACAACCCTATTAGGAGTTGATCTTTACAATGCAATAAGTATAGTGACTTGGTCAAAGGTTGGACCCTGTTAGGAGTCTTTTATGATTGACCCTATTAGAGGTGATGATGCACTGTCTGACAGCTCATTTCTCAAAGGGGTGAAGGCTGGAACCTTCTAAATAACAGATACACACTATATCTAGGGGTAAAAGCACAATCAGGTGCCACCTTTTAGGCTAACTTATCAGCATAGCTAAATTTTAGTATTTCTAACTAAAAATTAATTTTGGTCAAACATATGGTCTAGCTAGATTCATTCTAGCTAAGTTAGATAAGTTCTTTAACTTTTCCAATTGGAAATATCGATTAAATGCATGTTTTATACCACTTTGGGTCCAATTACCATAAAAATAAAATTATTTCAGAAAAGTGGCGTTTCAATAACTCCTAATATTTTTAATGATATTTTTTTAAAAATAAAAAAATACCCTTTTGTAGAGATCAAAGTCAAGAATATCCTCATATAAATTTTAGAGTGTTTTAATTAGACATAGTATATTGTAATTAAAAAATATTGCAAGTAGGTATTTCAACAATCAAGGAGATGTTGGTTCGGAGAAAGAAAAAAATAGAAAATCATATTAAATAAATTTGAAAAACATATGGTGCACTAGAGGAGAGAGTCCTCTTCAAGAATATATATATATATTTTTTTGATTGGGATAGACTTGGTATGAAAAATATGTTGCGAGATGAAATCTGTCGATTTCAGTGAGTTGGAATTTGAATTGTTATAAAAGAGAAAATATAGGTCACAAACCAATTTTTATTTCTTCATGCACTAACTATATATGTCATCTATGACATATTTTGAAATTAGGGGGAAAAATGTTTATTTACATATAATTTTTTTGTGGAAACTAGGCCCCTAATTTTCAGCATTTTTTAGCAACTGAAAATTTGTCTTTAAAAATTAAAAAAACATATCAATTCTTACTCAAAAAAATTATTAAAAATATTAATCATAAACTTCATCCAATTTATCACATTTAATTATTTTACATCATCTTCAAATTCCAAACATAAATATCATTTTTATACTATTGAAGTTGAATAACTTTGATTTTGTTAGCCTTTTCCTTTGTAAAAGGGTGACAACTTATTGTGCTTTTACCCCTAGATCTTGGTGAGCTATGAGGTAGAACTATTGTCTTGATCAGTTCCAATGAATAGAATATAATCTTAACTTGGTCACATAGACCTTCTGTTGATGGATCAACACTTCGCACTCTCTACTCTTCTCTTGTCTTTCAACTCTGAACCATATCTTAGCAATAAAAAATGACTGCCTATAAATATCTTTTCTCTAAATGATATAATCAAGTCGGTCTATTAGAACCACCTTGAAATCATATTAGAGAAACAATAACATTCTCCAATAACATTTCTGTCAGATCTACTAAGCAAGCAACACAAACTGGGACCTGTCCAAATTAATAAGTGGACACACACTACATACTATCGGCTCTACCAATTTAACTGATACTTTCTCCTCAAGATGAATTACATCATGTGATCTTAACCAAACCTTCTTGACACTTCTATAATCACTAATCCAACCATGCATACTAAAATGATAGGCACAACTCTTGTACCAATATAATCTTTGTCGGCTCTTCTGGATAAACACAGGAAACTGCAACTGGTGAATAGTGACTGCATAACTTCACTTCTACTACACATCAAACTCTGTGTCCATGAATGGAGTAACACTAAAATGTCACCATCACATATCCAAAGGTGCAAGGCTCCATGATAATTATATGAACAATCACACATAGAACACTACATGTAACTCTGTCAGGAACACTGCTGACACAAGCTGCTATATAACTGTCTATATAAACAATTAACCTTTGCATCCATGATATCATGTTGATAACATGTTCATGATACATATAATCAAATCTTACTGCATAAGTCTTCCATGCATGCTACTTACCATATGTTGTCATTAATGACAAACATATAGTCAACACTGCCTTGCTAGCAAATCTCCAACAATCTCCCCCTTTGGCATTGATGGAAACATATGGAATGAAAAAAACCACCAATCCAAATGACCAATTATTTTATAACATTCTCCATTTCCTCATCAAAACTCCCCCAAGGATGAATCCTCCATCTGCTGCAATATTTTTCAATATTCTTCATTTCCTCAACTGAACTGCTTCCATGATTGAATACTACTACCTCTTGCTGCTACATATTATTCCTTCTTAATTTTGTATGTACTCCCCCTTTAATACTATTTTTCATGACTATATAATACTCCCCCTTTGACATCAATGGCAAAGGGTGCCAAACATTGAAGCATCAGTACTACTCCTAAAGTAGAGTAGTCAACCATCCATCAGTCACTGGGGACTGATGCTCTTTCCTCTTTCCTCTTTCTCTAAGTAGAATCAGGGAAGGGAATTAATCCTAGCTTCTCCTTGAGATACTCAAAAGTATCCTTTGGTAAAGGCTTTGTGAATATGTCTTCTAACTGATCTTTAGTACTCACAAAATCCAACTTGACTTCTTTTTCTTCTACTTTCCCTCTTAGGAAGTGATACTTAATCTCTATGTGCTTTGTCTTTGCATGCATCACAGGATTCTTTGACATGCTAATAGTGCTAGTTTTATCACAATGAATAAAAATAGGATAATCAATTTGAATTCCAAAATCTTTTATCATTTGTTTGATCCAAACAATTATAGAACAATTCAAGGCTACTGCAACATACTCTGCTTCTACTGTTGACTAAGAAATATAATTATACTTCTTGCTTGTCCTTGTGACCAGTCTATCACCAAGAAATATTGCTCCTCTTGATGTACTCTTTCTATCATCCACGCATCCTACCCAATCTGCATCTGTATATACATGAAGATCAATATTCTCTGAATTAGGATACCATAGACCATAATCTATAGTGCCTTGTAGATATCTAAATATTCTCTTTACTACCATGAGGTGACTTTGTTTAGGCTCTACTACAAATCTTCCAACTATGCGAACTACATTAGAAATATCAGGTCTAGTTTGAGTAAGATATATGAGTTTACCAATCATAAAGTTGTATAATGTTATATCTACAGCTGGAGAATCATCTTCTTTTGTAAGCTTGTATATTGTTATCATAAGTGTACCCACTGGCTTGCAATCATCCATCTTGAACTTCTTCAATATTTCATTCACATACTTAGACTGATTAATGAAAATACCTTTCTCTGTGTTGCCTGACTTTCAATCACCCTTTTTTTTATCAAGTCAAGTCTGGTCTATTTTGTTAGTGTCTAGGTCTAGGGCCCCTCTAGGATAGGAAATCTTTGCTGGGTTTTCCCTTCCATTGCTCCTTGTTTCAAGTCGGGTGGGTTGTGTTAAAATGTCCTCATTTTGGGTAGGTTGTAGATCCCAATCCGGAAAAGATTATGGTGCTCCAAATGATTTTCTTTTCAAAATAGGATGGTGCTTGCAAGCCGTGATCTCAAGATGTTTACAGCATATCAAAGGAAAGATTCTTCATGTAACAAAAGTAATGATAGAGCCAGTATTGAAATATTTGGACTTCATTCTAACAGTGTGCAACTCTGATCAGAAAGATCCATTTTGTTTCTTGGTTGATTAGAAGGTTAACATTCAGCGTGGTTGATGATCGGTCAGAATCTACGACTGTCGTTATTTCACATAAAAAAGTTACATGATGTTTATTTCATGTGAAATAATGACAAAGTGCCACCTGTCCCAGTGGGTTCATCTTTGGTATCACTTTATAACTGAGGTGACAAGTGTGACTAGTCAAATTAATTGATGTGGCAGCTCCTAATTCATTGTAGTATCTCATGTAGTAAGGTGGTGTCAAATTTTTATGACATCGGCTAAGATTCCAAATTAACAGATGGCATATGATCTCGTAGAATCTTGTGAGCCCATCAGATCACATGCCATACATCTGATTCTCTAGGTGTAAAGTCAGTAAAAGTAGTGGGTCCAAAATGTTTCACAAACATATATGGTAGTCTGTGATTGTTCCATAAAGTACTGAGTTGGCGGGTTGTCAGAAGGGTCCTGTCATCCGTAGAGAATCAACGAAGTGGCAAAGCATAGGGAGTCCACTGCCAGGAGATCTATGGCTAGCGTATGATTGTGAGGAATATTCTTTCCTCTTGCAATCATACGATCACCGTCCAATGAGAATCTGTCAAGTGGGGCCAATGTTCTAAGTTTTTGGACATGATAAAGTGCAAAAGGATTATGACCGACTGCCATCTGTCTTGTGGACCTGGCTAGTGTTGATTTTTGAAAAATGTGGGAGATCTATGGCTATCATATGATCGTGAGGAATATTCTTTCCTCTGATGATCATACGACCACCGTCTAATGATAAACTTGTCAGGTGGGACCCAAGACTTAAGGAAAATAAAGAGATTGAAAGATGACATAAATTTTCAATTGTCGTAAATGAATAAGTCGAAAGTGACTAAGAACCGAGGTGGATATGGATGATAGATCTTTCGACTGAGGTCACAGGTAGGAAAAGAATGAAGAATATAATCCTAACAATGTTGTATGTTGTAGCTTGTGGTGGTAATGATAAAAGCTATAAGATCATGCCAGATATTTTTGAGATATTTAAAGAAGGTTGAATATAGTTGTAGATCGGATTGATTATTGTTTGGAAGATAGTTTGACTCCGAGAAGCCCAATGGATTTGACTTGACAGATGCTATTAAAAAGAAGATGAAGGACTCAAATTGAAGTGTCATAATTATAATGTCTTTTCTTATTCTCATGTCAGTAATTGGCTTTTCAAATTCTATCATCGAGATGTTCTCTCTTTCTATCTTGTCTTTTTGAATTTTGGAAGATGAATCATTTCCTATAAGCATTGTATAAATACTGTGAAGAAAATGAATGAAAGGGTCGGCAAACTTGCAATTGAAGCAAGGGTGATTCCATTTACTTAGCTAATTTCATGTTTGTTGTACCGGTAGTTGTCATTTTGCATTTGAATAGACAAAATGATTGTGTGTGAAGTTGTAATTGCTTGCTGGATTCTATTTCATGTTGGTAATTGCAATGAAAGTAATTCCATTTACCTTTCATGTATGATTCTTCTCCTATTCACCCTATTATTTAGATGCATCTGAATGGAAAGTACAATTATATATGGAGTTGTGATTCCTACTTGAATTCCATTTCACATTAGTAGTTGCAGTATAAGCAATTCTATTTGCTATCTATATATGATTATGCTTCTATTCTCATTAGTAGGATATGCATTCTTAGAGTAGGTAGGTTTAAGTTAGAAGATAGTCTTCATGATAGTCCATGATCAACATTCCATTGGGGATTATAGGTTATCCGCTTTATCCTTGCATGAATTGTTTGTGGCTACAAACAATTTGGTTAAAACTCATAAGAAGAAATCTGATGATCAATAAAAAAACACATTCATTGCATATCAAACACAATCAGGGAGCTGTACCTGTCAATTTAGAGGGAAGTGATAGATGACTTACACTGACCCAATTGTTGGTGACATCCTTTTGTTCTCTCACCTTGGGTGTTAAGAAGAGTCAGAGATTGCAAATATAACGGGAGGACAAACTATTAACCAATAGTTTTTGGTGACTTTGCTGGGGAGAACTTTAGAAAATATATATATATATATATATATATATATATATATATATATATATATATATATATATATATATATATATATATATATATATATATATATATATATATATATATATATATATATATATATATATATATATATATATATATATATATATATATATATATATATATATATATATATATATATATATATATATAAGTTTTTCTCAGAATTCAATTCATTTCCCCTCTTAGTTTCAATTCAGGTAGTCACTTAGAATACATGTTTAGCAAATATGGCTATTCCTTGGGGAAATGCTATTGGACCTTTGAATCTTGCAACAAGTCAAGATTTACCAAAAGGTTGTAGAAAGAACTTTCCAAGGTTCAATGGTGATGGCTCAATATCTACAGAACAACATCTAAATGCATTTCATAAAGCATGTAGTGTGATAAACCCTCAGCATGAAGATGTTGCTGTTAGAATGTTTGTAGACACCCTCATGGATGATGTTGTAGAATGGTTTCAAGACTTACCTACAGGCTGCATTACTGGGTGGAATGAAATGAAATAGAAATTTGAAGAAAGGTATAAGACTGCTGAAGATGCTCAAGTCTTATTGTTACAACTGGCTCAAATAAAAAAAGAACCATCTATCTCCATGAGAGATTTCAATGCCAGATTTAATAAACTAATCAAAAGAATACCAGTTGTCAGTGCACCGACAGGAAATAATCTGAAAACATTTTACATTAGTTCTATGCCTCTAGAACTTGGTTATCAATTAAGAAGAGCTAATGTAATGGATTTGCAAGCTGCTCAAACACTGGTTGAAGAAATGGAAGATGATATGATAGCCTCCGAGAGATGGAAGAAGGAATTTCATTTTGGATTCACACACAATACAGTCAGTACTTCAAATAGCATAGAAGCTATGTTGCAGAAGTTATCTCATGAGATAAATGCATTGAAAAGATAGATTACTACACCAGCTCATTCATTTTATCAGCCTTACCAAGAAGAATCAAGACATCAAGGTAGAAATGAGAATTCATAGAGATTAGCTATTGAAGCTCCTCCCAAAAGACATAATTCTCATGCCTTTCATCTCAGAACAAATCAAGAAGAAAAAGAGCAAAGAATTGAATATCCAGAAAGTGAAGATTATCATACTCCTCATGGTGACTCCATAAATTTTTATTGTGAGTATGAGACAAATTCAAAAGATGGAGACGATTGTTTTGCTACTTTGGAGGAACCTCAGCTAACTGTGATGACTAGAGGACATAAGATTAAAGATCAAACCTCTAATGTTGTCCCTGCTAAGAATCAAGCACTTTCTTACAAGGTGGATAAGAGTAATGTTGGATTGCCTTGGATAAGTCATCAGCATGAAGAAAATGACCAGCAAAAAGAATGTTCCCAGCCTATGGAGATTCTTGAAGATCAGGAAGAAAAGGTAAACAAAATTGAAAAAGAAGATGTATCTATGATTCCTTTTTCTTGTGTTAATGAAAGTTGTAAATTGGGTGAAAAGAATGAGGATAAAGTTTCAAACTATTTTTCATCTGAAGATCATCCTAAGGCTGATAGGCTATTAAAAGATGAGATTCTTGATGTTATTGAAGAATTTAACAAGGTTGATCCTTCATTCATTATAGTTGATAAATATCAGATATCAGAAACATTTTTCTTTGAAGACAATATAATACTGAATGTTCTTGATCAAATATGTGTGAATGAAAAAGATGAAATATGTTTTGACAATCGTCTTACTGAAAATGTTGATGGAGAAATTGATGCAACAATAGATTTTGAACAAGAGGTTTCCTATATTAATGAAGTGCCGCAACATCATGTAGAAGACAAAGAATTAGATGAAGATTTTCCTAGCCTTGAAATGGAAATTGATCAAGTCATGATGTCAATCATATGTGAGTCCTCTTCCATGGTCAATTCAAATGTTGAAGTTTTGAATTCACATAAACATTTTTTAGTTTTGATAAATGCTAAAGATGAAGAAGATGTTTCAATCCGAATTGACCCCATGTGTAATGAAGAATCATCTTGTTTCAATCTTGGTTTGGAACCTAAAGTTGTTAATGACAATGCTTGCAACCAGTATGATGGCAGTTCATTTCCAGAATCTCTTGAACTTTCTGATGTTCTCAATCCTGGTTCAGATGCTGGTATTTTTGATAAAGGTGATATTGTTGGCAATGAAATAAATAGATGGGAGTATTTTTCAGCAATATATACATAATCTAGTGAATGCCTTTCTCCTTCACAAAAGATGGTTGAGCATGTGAAAGGAGGTGTGCAGAAAAGTATAGATGAACCAGAGATCTATAATGAGGTATGGCTGTTTGGAAAGGTCCTGTGGGCTATCATGTTGCAAATAGCTTTTGGACTCAAGTTCAACAATGAAGGAGTAGCCAGAGGTTACCAATGTTATTTCAAATTGGTGAAGCATCTGATGGAGTATGGATGAAGTGACTGAGAGGGGGGGGGGGGGGGGTGAATCAGTCAACCATAAAATACTTCACAATTAATTCTTTCCAGATCCCTTAGGATATCTTAAAAATGTTATCTGTTTTAGCACTCGGTAAATAGATTGCAGTAACTTTGAAGATGCAGAAAGTATTAGCAAAATTATCTTTTAGATATTCATCAGCACTGGTGTATGATTAAGATAGCAATTAAGAACACAAGAGACACAAGATTTTAACGTGGAAACCCAATATGGGAAAAACCACCAATGTATCTAGATACTAATTTTCACTTTTCTGAAGTGATGCCCAGTTAGAAGCCAACCCGGTAAAAGGTTACAAAACACACTGTTAGGTGTGACCTTGTTAGAGGATTTAATCACCCTGCTAGGAGTGGCCTGGTAAGAGGTCTTGAAAACAATTCAATGGAATTGTCACCTTGTTAGAGGATTTACAATATGGTTGTTAAACCAACTCGGTTAAGAGATTTAGAATTCACTGTTACAATGATAAGAAGGTAACAATGAGAAATGACCTGTATAATAATGCAACTGCCTTGTTGATTACAGATCTCTGTTCTGCATATGTGTGATCCTTCCTGATCGAATAAATCTCTGCTGCACCTTAAGGATATCTGAACATCCTTCACAAATTCGCACACACCTTTCCTGTCTTTTCTGTAAATCTTCTACTGTATTGTATATCTTTTTTATTTTTCACATTTGACCTTTTATTTATATGATTTTAGATTTGTCAAATCGACATTATTTAGTATAACAGTCGGTTGAATTAAGCAAACTCTATTTGCAAAAATCCTTCAAGGGCCGACAGTGCTCGGTGACCATAACTTTCTACAATCTTTCAGAGACCGAGGGAACTCGATAAACATCGACAATCCTTTGATAACTGACTAAACTCAGTAAATACTGAATTTCCTTTGATGACCGACTGAACTCGGTAAACACTAAATTTCCTTTGACGACCGACTGAACTCGGTAAACACTGAATTTTCTTTGACGACCGACTGAACTCAGTAAACACTGAATTTCCTTTGACGACTGACTAAACTTGGTAAACACTGAATTTCCTTTGACGACCGACTGAACTCGGTAAACACTGAATTTCCTTTGACGACCGACTGAACTCGATAAACACTGAATTTCCTTTGACGACTGACTGAACTCGGTAAACAATAAATTTCTTTTGATGACCGACTGAACTCGGTAAACACTGAATTTCCTTTGACAACCGAGTGGACTCAGTAAGCACTAATATTCCTATTTGGTAGACTAACTGAGCTCGGTAGGAACTGATTGCTGCTGACTATGACATTGTGTGACATCAAAGACAATACATAATTTGAGTAGCAATTTCCTTCAGACAATTATTTCCAACAATCTCCCTCTTTGGCATTGATGGCAACACAATATGTCATAGCATAAGAAATTTGAAAGAGTTAGCTCGATTCAGCTTCAAATCTCCCTCTGTCAGCAAACTTCCTTTATCCTGAAAATTCTTCCTTCTGACTATTGAAAATTTCTTGAAGTAATAGCAAAGACATAGCAAACACTCCCTCTTTGACAACACATGCCAAAGACAATTCACATATTACTAGTGTAAATTAATGTACCTCAAGTACTGATTCATATGCAATGATTCCTTGAATATGGTGCATCAACTGGTTGATTTTCAATCATGTTCTGGTTGATGCATCACTAAAACTATATTTAGTGAGCCTCGGATAGGGGAATGACCCCTAACTTACCTCTTAGATACACAAATGCATCCTTAGGTAATGGTTTGGTAAAAATGTCTGCAATCTTTTCTTTTGTATGAATATATTCTAATCTGATTTCCTTGTCCTGCACCAATTCTTTGACAAAGTGATATTTAATAGCAATGTGCTTGGTTTTGGAATGCATCACTGGATTCTTAGAAATGTTTATTGCACTGGTATTGTCAGAAAATATAACAACTGGTTCTTTGATTTCAACCTCCATACCTTCTAATAGCTGTTTAAACCAAACAATATTTGAACAGTTTACTGCAGCAGCAACATATTCTGCTTCAGCTGTGGATTGAGATGTGCAATTTTGCTTTTTACTAGTCCAGGATACCAGTCTTTTTCCAAGAAAAAATGCTCCACCACTTGTGCTTTTTCTGTCATCAATGTTTCCTGCCCAATCAGCATCAGTAAACACTTTTAAGTCTAGATTGCCTCCAAATTTATACCACAAACCATATTCTTCAGTTCCTCTTAAGTATCTTAAGATTCTTTTGATTGCCATCATGTGATTTTCCTTAGGTTTTGCTGAGAATCTAGCTACTACACCGACTGCTAAGGCAATATCAAGTCTTGTATGTACTACATACTGTAATTTTCCAATCATAGATCGGTATAGGGTCTGATCAACTTCTTTTGAATCATCATTTTTGGTAAGTTTCAATCCAGTACACATGGGTGTACCAACTGGTTTTGAATCTTCCATACCAAATTTCTTAAGTATTTCCTTAATGTATTTAGATTGAGAAATGTATATACCATTCTTGCTTTGCTGAATTTGAAGACCAACAAAGAATTTTATTAAACCAAACATAGACATTTCAAATTCTTTGTTCATTTGCTCTGAAAATTCTTTACACTGATCCTCATTCCCTGTAAATATAGTATCATCTACAAATATTTCTGCCAATACAATTTTGTCATCTGGTCCTTCTTTAATATACAGATTGCTATTATCATTGGCTCTTTTGAAATTAATCTGAATCAAATAGTTATGGAGTCTTTCATACCAAGCTCTAGGAGCTTGTTTCAAACCATACAATGCTTTATGTAACCTACAGACCATGTCCTTTTTATCTGGATCAACAAAACCTTCAGGTTGTTCAATGTAGACTTCTTCATCAAGAATTCCATTGAGAAATGCAAATTTTATATCCATCTGATATACCTTAAATCCTTTGTGTGCTGCATAAGCAAGTAGAGTTCTTACACCTTCTAATCTTGCAACAGGAGAAAAAGTTTCTCCATAATCTATACCTTCTTCTTGAGAATAACCTTTGCATACTAGTCTAGCTTTGTTTCTAAATACTTGACCATCTTCATTCAGCTTATTCTTGAATACCCATTTTGTTCCAATTACATTCTTATCTTTAGGTCTGGGTACAAGAGTCCATGTTTTGTTCTTTTGTATTTGTTCTAATTCTTCATTCATTGCTTCAATCCAAATTTCATTTTCCAATGCATCTTTGATATTTCTAGGTTCAAAGTCAGTAAGTAGACATTTACCTTTTAGCTTGCTTCTTGTCATAGTACCATCTGATTTGTTTTCAATGATTTGATCTGGTGTATGATGTCTTCTGACATATTTGGCTAGTATAGGTTCCTTGCCTTTTGAATGATTCATGCTGTTGTCTTCTAGGATCTCTTCTTCAGGTTGCTCGGGCTTGGTAGATATTTGCTTGGTAACTTCAGGCTAAGACTCGGTCTGAATTTCTTCCTGTGACTCGGTTTGAACTTCTTCCTATGACTCGGTTTGTGACTCGGTAATTGTGCTCGGCTCGGTAGATATAGTTTCCTTATTGATAGTTGTGTCTACCAATGTTTCAGGTTCAATGTAAATGAATCTTCTGTAGTTCTCAGGTTCCCTTTTGCTTTCTTCTTCAGTCTTTTCTGCAAACTCATCAAATTTTACATGTATACTTTCTATGACTTTGTGAGTAGATAAGTTCAAACATTTGTATGCCTTGCTTTTGCTAGAATATCCTAGGAATATTCCTTCATCACTTTTCACATCAAATTTATTTCTTCTGGATTCTTTTAAGATATAACACTTGCTACCAAATATTTTCATGTAACTTACATTGGGTTTATAGCCATACCATAATTCATAAGGAGTTTTGAATGTGTCTTTCTTCAATTGTACTCGATTCAAGGTATGAACTGCAGTGCTGATAGCTTCCTTCCAGTACTTTATAGCGATGTTCTTTTCTATCATTAGAGTCCTTGCATAATCCATAATAGATCTTTTTCTTCTTTCTGCTATTCCATTCTGCTCAGGAGTTCTAGGAGCTGATACCTATCTTTTGATTCCTCTTTCAATGCAAAAGTTGTTAAAATCATGGGAGATGAATTCACCACCTCTGTCTGATCTTAAGCATTTCAATCTTTTCCCTGTTTCCTTTTCCACTCTTGCTAAGTACCATTTGAACTTTTCAAATGCTTCTGATTTTTCTCTTAAATACATAACAGTCATCATTCTAGAATAATCATCAATGAAAAGAATAAAGAATTTATCTCCATTATAGCTTTGTATTCCAATAGGTCCACATAAATCAGTATGCACAATTTCCAAAATTTCTTTAGACTGATAGTTCTTACTCTTGAAACTAGTTTTACTCATTTTGCCAATCTGACAATTCTTACATAGACCAGTATCAGGTTTCTTCAAAGTAGGAATGCCTCTAACCTTCTTGAATTTGCTTATTTTTATCATGTTATCAAAATTCACATGACATAACCTTTTGTGCCATAGCCAACTTTCTTCTATTTGAGCAATAAAGCATGAATATTCACTGAGATCAAGATAAAATAAGTTACCTTTTGTTTGTTTGCCTGATCCAATGAGTTTTCCTTTTTCATCCAGCAGTCTTGCTTGACCATTCATGAATTCAACCTTGAAACCAGGGTTGATTAGCTGTGCTACACTTAGAAGATTATGTTTTAGTCCTTCAACCCAATAAGCATTATCACATATGATTTCTTTGGTTAATGAGATTCTTCCTTTTCCTTTTATACAACAAGGTTCATTGTTTCCAAATCTTACATTACCACTATCACAATCTTCTAGATATTCAAATTTTGTTTTGTCACCAGTCATGTGGTGTGAACATCCACTGTCTATTATCCATATATCATCTTTTCTTATATGAGAAATAAGTGTCATCTTATCTTCATCATCATCAGATTCATCTTTTATAGCAATAAAGACAATTTCTTCTTCACTATCATCAAAATCTTTAGCCATAAAACATGTTTTCTTACCTTTATCCTTGAATGATTTGAAATTCTTTTTGCCATAGTACTTGTGACTTCTCTTCTCTTCCTTGACTTGCTTGTTTGGGCACCTAGCTGCAATATGTCCAATTTCTTCACATGAAAAATAGATTAAAGGAGTTTTACCTTTATATTTACCTTTCCCTCTAGAGTACTTCTTTGCAACTAATGCTTCTACAATTTCAAGATCACTATCAGAACTTTCTTCTGATACTTCTTCACTTTCTGACTGAACTTCTTTAATTTTCTTGTTCTTCTTTAGTGAAACCTTGGCCTCAAATGCTAATTCAATATTTTTGGAACTAGGAACATAGTTGTCATAGTTGTCTAATTCAAAGGCTGTCAATCTTCCAACTAAAGCATCCAAAGTTATATTGTGGTTTGTTTCACATCTTCTTTCTTGAATAGCTGATACTCTTATTGCATAGATAGGGAGTAATGTTCTGAGTACCTTACTTATAATAGTTTCATCTGAGATTGTTCCTCCAGAAGCTCTAATTGCACTTACACTTGCTTTGATTCTTTCAACATATTTTGCAATGTTTTCATCTTCCTTCATATTCATCTTGTCAAACTGTCCTCTTAGGCTTTCTACTTTGGCTCTTTTCACATTTGCATCACCACCATATATTTTCTTTAGTGCCATCCACATTTCATATGCAGTAGTGCATTCTTTAATATCATCAAATTCTTCATAGCTAAGAGCAGATGCAATGTCTATCATCATGGTGTTGTGAGTCTTTTTATCTGCAATGTCTTCAACAGTTAATGCGCCATTAGGAATTGTGTATTCTTCATCAATGTATTTGCATCCTGAATCACCAATGGAAGCCAGATGAAGTCGCATGAGTCCTTGCCATGCTGAAAAGTTATCTCTGTTGAGCTTTGGAATTTCCCTCTTGTAAGACATCCTGATCTTTAGCTTAGGTCCTTGAAACCCTTCCTGCAAGCACCAAATGCTTTGATACCAATTGATGGAGTATGGATGAAGTGACTGAGAGGGGGGGGGGGTGAATCAGTCAACCATAAAATACTTCACAATTAATTCTTTCCAGATCCCTTAGGATATATTTAAAATGTTATCTATTTTAGCACTCAGTAAATAGATTGCAGTAACTTTGAAGATGCAGAAAGTATTAGCAAAATTATCTTTTAGATATTCATCAGCACTGGTGTATGATTAAGATAGCAATTAAGAACACAAGAGACACAAGATTTTAACGTGGAAACCCAATATGGGAAAAACCACCAATGTATCTAGATACTGATTTTCACTTTTCTAAAGTGATGCCCGGTTAGAAGCCAACCCAGTAAAAGGTTACAAAACACACTGTTAGGTGTGACCTTGTTAGAGGATTTAATCACCCTGCTAGGAGTGGCCTGGTAAGAGGTCTTGAAAAAAATTCAATGGAATTGTCACCTTGTTAGAGGATTTACAATATGGTTGTTAAACCAACTCGGTTAAGAGATTTAGAATTCACTATTACAATGATAAGAAGGTAACAATGAGAAATGACCTATATAATAATGCAACTGCCTTGCTGATTACAGATCTCTGTTCTGCATATGTGTGATCCTTCCTGATCGAATAAATCTCTGCTGCACCTTAAGGATATCTGAACATCCTTCACAAATTCGCACACACCTTTCCTGTCTTTTCTGTAAATCTTCTGTTGTATTGTATACCCTTTTTATTTTTCACATTTGACCTTTTATTTATATGATTTTAGATTTGTCAAATCGAGATTATTTAGTATAACAGTCAGCTGAATTAAGCAAACTCTATTTGAAAAAATCCTTCAAGGGCCGACAGTGCTCGATGACCATAACTTTCTACAATCTTTCGGAGACCAAGGGAACTCGGTAAACATCGACAATCCTTCGATAACCGACTGAACTCAGTAAATACTGAATTTCCTTTGACGACCAACTGAACTCGGTAAACACTGAATTTCCTTTGACGACCAACTGAACTCGGTAAACACTGAATTTCCTTTGATGACCGATTGAACTCGGTAAACACTAAATTTCCTTTAATGACCGATTGAACTCGGTAAACACTGAATTTCCTTTGACGACCGACTGAACTCGGTAAACACTGAATTTCCTTTGACGATCGACTGAACTCGGTAAACATTGAATTTCCTTTGACGACCGACTGAACTCGGTAAACACTGAATTTCCTTTGACAACCGAGTGGACTCGGTAAGCACTAATATTCCTATTTGGCAGACTGACTGAGCTCGGTAGGAACTGATTGCTGTGGACTATGACATTGTGTGACATCAAAGACAATACATAATTTGAGTACCAATTTCCTTCAGACAATTATTTCCAACAGCATCTTCCTCTGTTTCGGAAAGGTTCATATTTTTCTCTCCCTGTAAATGGTCACGTATGAATCTTTCTTTACTTTTTGTTCTGCTGGTGAGGTCCCCTCACCTTTTGTAGTTAGGTTTGCTTTCCAATTTTGGTCGGTTTAGTGTAGTCTTTCCCTACTTTCATAGTTAGTTGTTTTCATACTTTAGTGTGTTCAGTTTGCCCTGATCCACTTTTCCCTCCCTGTATGCAGCTGCTTATTATTTCTTTGGTCTAGAATCCGCAACCCAATGCATAAGGCACTTGTCTCACTAGAGAAGCTGAATTCTTCACGCACCTAGCAGTACATGATCCCTAGACGGAGACAGCTGTTGCCTAACTTTCAGTCACCCTTTTTTTGATCAAGTCAAGTCAAGTCTGGTCTATTTTGTTAGTGTCTAGGTCTAGGGCCCCTCTAGGATAGGAAATCTTTGCTAGGTTTTCCCTTCCATTGCTCCTTGTTTCAAGCCGGGTGGGTTGTGTTAAAATGTCCTCATTTTGGGTAGGTTGCAGATCCCAATCTGGCAAAGATTATGGTGCTCCAAATGATTTTCTTTTCAAAATAGGATGGTGCTTGAAAGCCGTGATCTCAAGATGTTTACAGCATATCAAAGGAAAGATTCTTCATGTAACGGAAGCAATGACAGAGCCAGTATTGAAATATCTGGACTTCATTCTAACAATGTGCAACTCTGATCAGAAAGATCCATTTTGTTTCTCGGTTGATCAGAAGGTTAACATTCAGCGTGGTTGATGATCGGTCAAAATCTACGACTGTTGTTATTTCACATAAAAAAGTTACACGATGTTTATTTCATGTGAAAAAATGACAAGGTGCCACCTGTCCCAATGGGCCCATCTTTGGTATCACTTTATAACTGAGGTGACAAGTGTGACTAGTCAAATTAATTGATGTGGAGCTCCTAATTCATTGTAGTATCTCATGTAGTAAGGTGGGGTTAGATTTTTATGACATCGGCTAAGATTCCAAATTAACGGATGGTGTATGATCTCGTAGAATCTTGTGAGCCCATCAGATCACATGCCATCCGTATGATTCTCTAGGTGTAAAGTCAGTAAAAGTAGTGGGTCTGAAATGTTTCACAAACATATATGGTAGTCTATGATTGGTCCACAAAGTACTGAGTTGGTAGGTTGTCAGAAGTGTCCTGTCATCCGTAGAGAATCAACGAAGTGGCAAAGCGTAGGGGGTCCACTGCCAGGAGATCTATAGCTGGCATATGATCGCAAGGAATATTCTTTCCTCTCATGATCATACGATCACCGTCTGATGAGAATCTATCAGGTGGGGCCAATGTTCTAAGTTTTTAGACATGATAAAGTGCAAAAGGATTATGACTGACTACCATCTGTCCTATGGACCTGGCTAGTGTTGAGTTCTGACAAATGCGGGAGATCTACGGCTATTGTATGATCACAAGGAATATTATTTCCTCTCGCGATCATATGACCACTGTCCGATGAGAAACTTGTCAGGTGGGACACAAGACTTAAGGAAAATAAAGAGATTGAAAGATGATGTAAATTTTCAACTGTCATAAATGAATAAGTCGAAAGTGACTAAGAATCGAGGTGGATATGGATGATAGATCTTTCGACTAAGGTCACAGGTAGGAAAAGAATGAAGAATATAATCCTAACAATGTTGTATGTTGTAGCTTGTGGTGGTAATGATAAAAGCTATAAGATCATGCTAGATATTTCTGAGATATTTAAAGAAGGTTGAATAGAGTTGTAGATCGGATTGATTATTGTTTGGAAGATAGTTCGACTCCGAGAAGCCCAATGGATTTGAATTGACAGATGCTATTAAAAAGAATATGAAGGACTCAAATTGAAGCATCATAATTATAATGTCTTTTCTTATTCTCATGTCATTAATTGGCTTTTCAAATTCTATCATCGAGATGTTCTCTCTTTCTATCTTGTCTTTTTGAATTCTGGAAGATGAATCATTTCCTATAAGCATTGTATAAATACTATGAAGAAAATGAATGAAAGGGTCAGAAAACTTGCAATTAAAGCAAGGGTGATTCCATTTACTTAGCTAATTTCATGTTTGTTGTATCGGTAGTTGTCATTTTGCATTTGAATAGACAGAATGATTGTGTGTGAAGCTGTTATTGCTTTCTGGATTCTATTTCATGTTGGTAATTGCAGTGAAAGTAATTCCATTTACCTTTCATGTATGATTCTTCTCCTATTCACCCTATTATTTAGATGCATCTGAATGGAAAGTACAATTATATATGGAGCTATGATTCCTACTTGAATTCCATTTCACATTAGTAGTTGCAGTATAAGCAATTCTATTTGCTGTCTATATATGATTTTTCTTCTATTCTCATTAGTAGGATATGCATTCTTAGATCAACATTCCATTGGGGATTATAGGTTATCCGCTTTATCCTTGCTTGAATTGTTTGTGCCTACAAACAATTTGGTTAAAACTCATAAGAAGAAATATGATGATCAATTAAAAAACACATTCATTGCATATCAAACACAATCAGGGAGCTGTACCTGTCAATTCAGAGGGCAGTGATAGATGACTTACACTGACCCAATTGTTGGTGACATCCTTTTGTTCTCTCACCTTGGGTGTTAAGAAGAGTCAGAGATTGCAAATCTAACAGGAGGACAAACTATTAACCAACACTCTATCTATTGTACATTTAATCCCAAAAAGTATTTGATAGCTTCAATCATGCTCATCTCAAACTTTCTCTGCATCTCCTTAGTGAATTCTACACAAAATTTGTCATTATCCCCAAAGATAATGTCATCAAAAAAAATAGCTACAAGTAGTAAACCTTCAGAAATCTCTCTAATAAACAGATTATAATCTGCTGTTCCTTTCTTGAATCCAATTTTTGTTAGACATCCATCAAGTCTTTCATACCAAGCTCTAGGGGCTTGCTTAAGTTCATAGAGGGATTTCTTCAATTTGCATACCATATCAGGTCTATCTGATAAGGTGAATCCTTCTAGCTTCTCAATGTATACTTCTTCCTTTAACTCTCCATTCAAGAATGCTAACTTAACATCCATCTAATAAACTTTGAAGTTTTTGAATGTTGCATAAGCTAGAAATAGTTTAATAGCTTCAAATCTCCTCACAGGTGCAAATGTGTCTGAATAATCAATACCTTCTCTTTGTGCATATCCCTTACATACTAACCTTTCTTTATTCCTTACTACTGTACCATCTTCATTCATCTTGTTTTTGAATATCCACTTTGTTCGAATCATATTCTTATCACTAGGTCTTGGGAGCAGTTCCCAAGTATCATTCTTAATAATCTGATCTAGTTCTTCTTTCATAGCATCATGCCAGTCTGAATCATTACATGCATCTTCAACACTTAAATGTTCAATCTAAGATAGTAAACATACCACTTCATTTCTTGTTGAACTCTTTTCTTTTGATCTTTTCATGACTTTGCTGCTCTAATCTCCAATGATGTCATCCCTAGAGTGATATATAGATGTAAAATTTGGAACTTTAGGTGATACTGTCTCATCTACCTTCCGAGTTTCTTCTTCACTTGTTTCAGGGTCATTGAACAATACATCAATATTGTCAAACATCTCTTCAACAACTATCTCACTAGTGGAAGGAATGGGTTCTTCTTCAATCATAGGGGCATAATCATGATATCTTTCTTGAACCAAAAAAATTTCATCAATCTTAACATGAGCACTTTCAATGATCTTTTTCAATCTCAAATTAAAACATCTATAAACTTTTCTTTTAGTAGAGTAACCAAGGAAAATACCTTCATTGCTTCTTGCATCAAACTTGCCTATTGCTTCATCCCTCTTGATGTAGCAATTGCTTCCAATGATTCTGAAGCATTTCACTATAGGAACATTACCAAACGATAGCTCATAAGGTGTTTTGTCTGCACCAAGCCTCAATTGTATTCTATTGATGTCATAGACTGTTGTATTGACTGTATCTCTCCAATAGGTGTGTGTAACATTTCCTTCAATAATAATGATGCGTGCTCTATCAAGGATGATCCTATTCCTTCTCTATATAATCCCATTCTACTGAGGGGTTCTAAGTGCACTCAATTGTCTCTTTATGCCATGTTCTTCATAGTACTCATAAAATCTGTCAAAGGTGAATTCTCCTCCTCTATCTGATCTTAGACACTTTATCTTTAGTCTAGATTCATTCTCAACCTTAGTTTTGAATATTTTGAACTTCTCAAATGCTTCTGACTTATCTTTCAAGACCGCAACCCACATCATTCTAGAATAATCATTAACAGAAAAAATGAGATACCTTTCACCATAGTATGAACTTGTTTGAGTTGGTCCACATAGATCTGTATGAATCAGATCCAACTTGTTCTCTACTAAATTATGCTTGCTTCTGAATGAATTCCTCACATGCTTTACCATCACACATTCTCTACAAATAGTATCAACTAGTTTTTCTATGCTAGGTAGATCTCTTACTGCCTTTACATTGCTTATTTTTACTATGTTATCAAAATTGATATGACATAGTCTTTTATGCCATAGCCAACTGTCATCTACTTTAGAAACAAAACATCTTGCTTTTGAATTAAGCTAAAAAACATTACCTTTAGTCTTTGAACTTGATGCAATTATTACACCATCCTTGTTGTTAATGATGTACTTGTTGTCTTTGAACTCCAATCTATAACCTTTTTCAAGAAACTTCCCAACACTAAGAAGGTTATGCTACAAACCATCTACATAGAGAACATCATCAGTATTGTTCTTTCCATCCAATGTGATAGCTCCTCTACCAATGATAGGTTTAGGAGTGTTGTCTCCAAATATAACCATGCCACCATTGTATTTGTCTAGATGAACAAATCTATCTTTATCACCTGTCATGTGATGTGAACAACCACTATCTATAATCCAATCTATCCTTATGTCTACTTGTGAAATCAATTCTAGCTCTTGTTCCTTTTTCTCATCTTCACAATCCATATCATTATACATCTTTTCCATAATAGAAATGAATCCAATTTCATCTTCAACTGAATCATCATCAAAAACTCCATCACCAATATAGTAACATTCTTTTGTATACTTAGGCTTGTAGTTAGTACTGAATTTCTTAACTCTTGTAGGACACTTAGATGCAAAGTGACCAATCTTATTACATGAGAAACATTTGAATGGTAACTGACCTTCATAATTTCCTTTTCCTTTTCTTTCTTTCTTATCAATCATATGAATAATATCATCTATCTCTTTATCTTTATCTTCATCATCAAAATTGCCATAAGTGTTTATAGATTTCTTACCATGGACTGATGCTTTGAAGGTTGTCTCACTTTTAGGCTCTGTCTTCAATCTTGAAATCTCAAAAGCTGAAATTTTTCTGATCAAGGTCTCTCTCTTGAATTTTTTTCTAAGATGTATGGTCTCATCAAGGATGTTGATCTTGTTTTCATACTCTGTTGTAAGAGTAGTCATCAACTTATCCATAATGTCTTCCTCTGAGATCTCTCCGCCATTGTTCCTGATTCCAGCAACTACTTCATTAATCCTTTGGTTGTAAGCTCTGATGTTTTCTTAAGGTAACATCTCTAATGCATTTTATCTTTTCTTCCATGTCTTTTTGTGCACATTCTTTGCTTGTGTATCTCCTTCAAACATGTCTTCTAGGTGCTTCCATATCTTGTAGGTTGTGTCTACTTTCTTTAACTCTGAAAACTCACTATCAGATAAGGTGTTGATAAGGGATTCTTTGGCTATTGAATTCTGATGGAACAAATCCTTTTTCTTGCTAGTATCATCATCCTTTGCAAGATATTCTAGAGAGGGGATCTTAATTTCTTTGATAGCCACTTCAAAAACTTCAAAAGCAATGCACTGCAAATGTGTCACCATCTTGTTTTTCCAATCAGGATAGTTCTCTCCATCAAACTTAGAACTTTATTTTCTAAAGAATGTCATTTGATCAACCTCAAGCTGTTAAACTTTCTCTTCGAGGCACTTGGCTCTAATACCAATTGTTAGGAATAGTCCTAAGAGATAACTAAGAGGGGGTGTGAATTATTTATCTACAAGTTTCAATTCTTTATCCAATTAAGTATACTTAAACATTAACCATAAACACAAAAAAAGAACACTTGAACACAATACCAATATTTTGGTTATAGGGAAACCCAAATAGGTAAAAACCCTGGTGGGAATTGACACCCACTAATAAATTGCACTAGTGTATAATGATCCTTGTTAGAAGATCTTACAACCCTATTAGGAGTTGATCTTTATAATGCAATAAGTACAGTGAATTGGTCAAAGGTCAGACCCTATTAGGAGTCTTTTATGATTGACCCTGTTAGGGGTGAGGACGCACTGTCTGAGAGCTCACTGCTTCAAGGGGTGAAGGCTGCAACCTTCTTAATAATAGATACACACTATATCTAGATTTTGGTGAACTGCGAGGTAGACCTATTGTCTTGATCAATTCCAATGAATAGAATATACTCTTTACTTGGTCACATAGACCTTCTGCTAATGGCTCAACACTTCACACTCTCTGCTCTTCTCTTGTCTTTCAACTCTGAACCATATCTTAGCAATCACAAATGACTGCCTATAAATATATTTTCTCTAAATGATATAATCAAGTCAGCCTATTATAACCACCTTGAAATCATATTAGAGAAATAATGACACTCTCCAATAACATTTTTTTTGGCTCTACTAAGCATACAACACAAACTGGGACCTGTCCAAATTAATAAGTGTAGACGCACGCTACATACTGTCAACTCTACCAATTTAATTGATACTTTCTCCTCAAGCTGAATTACATCATGCACTCTGAAGAAAACCTTCTTAACTCTTCTCTAATCACTAATCCAACCATGCATACCAAAATGATAGGTGCAACTCATGTACCAATATAATCTTTGTCGACTCTTCTGGATAAACATAGGAAACTGCAACTGGTGAATAGCGACTACATAACTTCACTTCTACTATAGATCAGACTATGTGTCCATGAATGGAGAAACACTAACATGTCTCCATCACATATCCAAAGGCACAAGGCTCCATGATAACTATATGGACAATCATACATAGAACACTTCCTGTAACTCCATCAAGAACACTACTGACACAAGCTGCTACATAACTATCTGTATAAACAATTAACTTCTACATCCATGATATCATGCTAATAACATGTTCATGCTACATATACTAAAATCTTACTGCATAAGTCTTCCACAAATGCTATCTACCATACGTTGTCATCAATGACAAACATACAGTTAGCACTGGCTTGCTGGAAAATCTCTAACAATAATGTACATTCAATAATATAGATATAAATACAAATACTGAGTAAATATATTCATACAAGGGTAAATCCAACTCACAACATAAATCTCAATACAACATCATAACACGACACACAAATCCCCCAACTAGCGTAACCTCTAACATGAATCTAAGTCCATGAGAATTCCTTGATAGTAGCTTGGTAAAATCTCCACACAACAACAGTTCAAGGATTTTGAAGGCATGCTCAGACCTATGTAGCTAGGTGGAGTCAATTCCTGGTTCCTACATCCTACAACACTAATCGACATGTATAGATATATATATGCACAAACACTGACAAATAAAGAGTAATAATGTGACATCGTGTGGATCTCCCATAGGAGTAACTAAGACTGCCTATCCTCATCCTACACTCACATAAAATAGTGTAATCATCATAACATAGCCAGATTAGTAGGGTTAGATCCATCATAAAAATAAATATATAAATTCAGTATGAATCATTTCACAAATAGTATTTTCCTACACATATATATACATCATTTCATTTAAAATAATTTATTATCTCCATAATTAATTCTACTAACCAAATATATATATGCTCAAATGTCCCATCACAAAATGAAATAGTCCAAACATATAATCCAAGTAACAAAGTAATAATCCCATCAGTCCAAAATATGAAGGTACTAGGGTGGGCATTACAGTTAAAGTTCTGATTATGTTGATTATCAACTTCACTCCTATATTCCTTATCCGTATGGTGTGCATTTTTAGCTTTTGAGAAGTTAACTTTGACTGAACTATAGGCATTGGCATTATCACTAGGTATACTACCATTGTTGGGTCATGTGTTCCAAGGCCTATTGGTTCACTACTGCCCAAATTGTTTATCTTGTGAGTTGTTACCATAATTATTATTGTTGTTGTAATTTCTATAGTTATGGTTTTGATTTTGAGGATAAGTATTTGGGGGCAGTGGTAGGTCATTGGCAGTTCCCTTGGTTCTGAGATAGATTTAACTTCACCCTTGTGAGTTCATTGGCCAATTGAGATGATGTCTTCTTCATAGCATTCAATTCACTCACCAAATTGTTATCGGGCTCATTTGGGACAACAACCTTTTTCTCACAAAGTACTTCCTTATGTGCATCATATCTTGGATATATAATGGCGAGTGGTGGGGGAGAAACATATGAAGTTGGGATTGGATTGAGCTTTGGGGCATATGAACTAGAGGCTGGTTATTAACTACAAATGGGCTAACCATGACAATGTTTACTAATGAGGGAAAAACACCGTAGCTTCCACTAGCTTGTGGATCCATTTTTTGTGTAAAGGTAATGGCCTTGTTGCACACCTTTTCCAGGGTATCTATGTCTATTGGTGGCAACCTTTTAAGAAAGATGGATGTCAAAGGATCTAAGGCTCGTAGATATACTTCTATGATAGCCCCGATAGGTATTGTGTAAGGAGCATCTAGCCTCTGATACATCTTTTGAAAATGGTGATTGAACATTACAATTGCTTCATTATGGTCCTTCCTCGCCGAGATGAATTGGTGATGGAGATTGGTGGGATCTACATATAGTTTGAATTGGTTGAGGAACTTGGTCTCAAATTCATCCCAACTAGTAATGGATCCTCATGAAAAATTCAAGTACCAGTTATATGTGAATTCTCCCAATGTATAAGGGAAAATATGACACATGACATCCTGATGTACAATCTCTTTGCGATTGCATATTTCTTTGAAGGCACAGATGTTTTCTTCTACTATCCTTGATTCACCAT
>BSBK01004377.1:230000-280000 GCA_027943335.1 Chamaecyparis obtusa | reverse complement strand
CCTGCTCAAGAATTTTAGATACATATTCAAGGCCTTAGTGATATCCTTGATCCATTCCACAAAATTATCAATTTTTGAGCCTTCATAAATCTTCACCAGAATATCAAAGCATTTCTTCCTTATTACTTTAAGGTCATCAATAATATTTTTCCTTTTTACAATTTGTGCCTCTAATCCTTCCTTGTCACACGTCATATCCACATATTTGATCTCCCCAAGATTACCTCTAAAAGGTCTCAAAATTGTCCTTAAGGAATCCCTTGTGAACTCCTCAAATTCATCCTTCCAATCAAAACATGCATGAATAAAATAATGTGGGACGTCTACCGACATCTCAAAAGAAACCCTTTTCTCCAAAATATCCTATAATGAGGCCTTCAAATTACTAAGGTCAATGGGACCTATGGTCTAAAGAATAAACCTCTTCATTGCCTCTTTCTTTTCTATCAAAACTTTAATTTTCTCTTCATCCTTATCCATAAAACCTTGGGCATTCTTTAATCCCAAGGTGGCCAATATTTTACTCCCTTCCCGTGTTGGATCACCCAGGTGTACCTCTTCTAAGATATAGTCTTCGGGAGTGATTTACGCCATACTAGTGTCAACTATTGGCACTGATACCTATTCTTTCAACCTTTCCCTTTGATCTTGTGTAACATATGACAATGTCCTTTCTTGGGCACTAGATTCTCCTTGATGGAACGCTCGGCCTAGCATCACCATATCAATATCCTCTTCATCTGTATATACTCTCACCCTTGGTTGTATTTCTTTTGTAAACCAAGTGGGATTGAAGAAGGAATTTATGGGCTCATATGGTGCTATTAAATCGAGGTCACCATTTCCTATTCTTGTTCTTGTTCTTGTTCTTGTTCTTTTTCTTGTTCTTCTTCCCTTTCTTCCTTTTCTTCCTCTCTTATCTCTTCTTCTATTTCTCTTACATGTTCCTCCTTCTCAGTCTCCTCTTCTTTCTCCTCTTCTTCTTGTTGAGTCACCTTAGAAGAAGGTATGGGATGAGAAGGTGGAGGAGTATGCATATGAATTGGTGGAGTAGGAGTAGGGAGCTGAATAGGTGGAGTCTATAGTGGAGGTTGATCTTGTGATGGAGGTGTAACCATAACTTGTGGAGGTGGAGTAGTCAGAACTTGTGGTGGAAATGGGACAATTAGAAGAGGATTAAATGGAACTTGTAGAGGTGGAGCAATAGGAACTTTCAAGGGAAGTGGAGGAATTGAAATTTATAGAGGTGGAGCAGTCAGAACTTGTAGGGGAAGTGGAGCTTCAGAAGGAAGTGGTTCCTCAATATCCTCTTCTAAAGTAATTCCAACTAAAGATTCTTGGCTTGACTCCTTTTCTGATTCAATGAACTCTCCCTGATCTACTTCCATAGGCTCTTTTGTTGGTACCTAGGGTACCTGTTGAGTTGATTCATCTGTAGCCCTCTTAGGAGTTGTGGTAGTGAATTGTGTCGGAGGAGGCATAAATGAAAATGGTAGCTATTGTTTAATAGAAGGTTCTACTATATGTATTTTCTGCTATGATATCTTCTCTTTGAAACCATGAAGACCCTAAAATTTAGATATATTAAACTCATCACCCCTTAAGGAATCCCTTGGATTTACCTCTTCTTCTTGGGTCTCCTCATTGAGATCAATCCGCACATCTTCTTGTAGTTTTCTCTACTTCAAGAAGGCTCCTGATTGAGTCCTTTGGTTCAAATGAACACTAGCTTCTTCATATTTGTCATCTTCATCATCTTCTTCTATCACTATCTCCAAATGCACAGATGCATATGAACTCTTCCTTTTGTAAAATTTCCCCTTTTCTAAGATAGTAGGCTTGGGTATTGTGACTTTTACCCTTGGTGAAATTTTCGGTACATTTTATTTCTCTTGGGTATTGGAAGATGGAGCATCAAGTGGACCTATGCTTCCTATCATTTGGGTCTTTGACAGCTTAGCCCTAGGGTTAGACCCATACACGGTTGGACACTCATGCTTATATACCATTTCTGGCCTCTATGGGGTAGCTCCCTTTAATTGAGGCATAAACACCTTCTCTCCCCTTTTCTTCCTCTCCTTAAAAGGTTGGGATGGTCACTACTTAATCAACATTAGATCCATCTTGAAGGGACAAGTGATTCATGTCTTTGTTGTCTTGATGACATGGCAAGCCTTGAAATTGATATCATCATTTTCTTCTTTGTCCACTTCAGCATTGAGAATGGGCCTTGTATAGATTTTATCTTGGTTATACAGAGGGTCCAAGACATCTTTAGTGTTTTCATCCCACACCTTCGGTGGGATGCGTAGGAGCAAAGAATCTTGTGCCAATTCTAGACTCAGCCAACAATAGTCACCGATCCTGACCTCATAGTCATCAGTAAAATTTATCCAATGATCCTTGAAATGAGGCTCATTCACATAATATCTCCCCATGATGTGGCTATAGGTGTCAATAGGGTCAAATATGGTGCTTATTAGATTAAAGTGCTATAGGGAGCACTGATCTAAATTCAAAAGACAAGGATTTTCATACCTTCATGTCCTATAGGGATTGGGGACCGATTAAAATAGGGAAGTCCCAACAATGCTTCTTCTTGTGCTTTATATGCTCGTAAGCATCAGAGAGCTTCCTGGCCATTTCCAATAGAATGACCCTATTTGAAGGGTACCTCAGTAATTTCTTAAGAGTCAGAGTACTCCTGACCACCCTGATGTATGTAAAGATTTTTAATTGAATATAATAAGCCCCTAGGACTTTCACCTTCATTTTAGCTTCTTTTGATAGCCTTTTGGCATAATCACCCTCTATAGATCAGATGATTACAAAAATGAAGGCATCATTGACAATCCTAAATTATGAGTTGTCCTATCGAAGGTGCTCCTTCTTTACCAACTAGGAGTATACTATAAACAACCAAGTGTTAGGCTGAGCCATAGCACCAACCTTGACAAGCCTTGGAAACACTACCCTTACAAAAAGAAAATACACAACATATAAAGTCATGTAAAAGTGAGGATCATTCTTCATAGAGGTAAGTTTCCTTTCCAGATTGTCACTGAGGATTGTAGCCCAACCAAACCTTGCTTTCCTCCCCTTTATCTTCCTAATCAGTAGGATCATCCAAGGCTCGATTTGAATAGACTTTTGAAGGCCATACACCCACTGATCATTATCACAGTGGCCTAGATGTCCTATTTTAGATACCCTCTCCTCATGTCTATTTTGTCTTGTTTTTTCTTAGGGAGGGGTTGCATCAGGTAATCATTATTGATGATCTTGTATGAAAAATGAATGTCAAAGTTGAGGAAACAGATGCCCTTATCCATGGAGAATGCATAGAACCTATCTATCCCCTTGGGTAGGTGGAAGACATATTCAATGTTTTTAGGCCTTAGGCCTAGTACCACTTCCCCATTGTGTTCTTAACCAACCTCTCATCTGGTACATAATGTTATTCTAGGGTGACAATTAGATCTAAGGATAGGATAGACACATGATGTGCCACTACATTTACTAGACTGGAGTACACTATTGAAGTCCATTCCTCTGATCTACCAAATGGTTGGGCATATTTTACAAGGTACTCCTTCCAGCTAACATTGCCTATGTCTGTATTCTTAATCTCATGGTGGAGGTTCCCCACCTTTGAAGGTGCATGATACTCTTTAAACTAGTACTTCATAGCTGGTGGGTTGACCTTCTCAAACATTCTGCAAAAAGAGGACATGTATCACTAATGATTATAAGAAGCAATCATTTAATTCTAAACAATAAATGATAAAAAAATCTTGAAGAAAATAAAACCCATAAGTTTTAAGGCATCAAAATCTTAGAAGGCATTTTTTAGAGACTCGGAGGTTCAGACTCTGACATCATAATCACACTCTAAAAATCCAAAAGAACAAAAATTGTAATCTCAATGCTTCTCCATCGACATTTATGACTTTCTGTGTTTCAAAGATGTTAGTTGGCCGACAAGTCTGAAAGGTCAAAAAGTGAGACATGGGAATATTACTTTTATTGTTAGTTTAGAGTTTCGGGTCTTCAGAGAGACAAAATGGTGTGTCCTTATCAATGTCCAAAACATTGAAAGTTTGAAGTTAGAGAAGGGGACTTGGTTCATTTGCCAAGAGTTTGGTTGTTGGTTCTGGGTTTCATATCATCAGAGAGCGAAGATGTGTCTCAAATATCGACATTAGAAACACCAAAAATGTGAAGCTAGGAGCTTGGAGTTGTGTTATTTTTGTAATTTTCTTGAGGAAATCAGAGTTCAAAAGTCCAAAAATAATGAAGGCTAGTAGGGCCAAGAGGGTGAAGAAAACCCTCTCATTCTCTCCAACCTGACTTTGAGGTGAGGTCGACCACGATCCCACCTCAAAGGATTTTGAGGGAAAACTCTAAGGCCTTTAGATGACTGACAAAACTAAAAAAAAAAGAGAAAACCTAACTAGATTGACATAACCCTAGAAGACACTAAAAGAAAGAAAAAACCTAACTAAAACCTGAAAATAAAGAGAGATCAAAAGCCCTACCTTGAAGATGAGCAAGGAAGACACAAAGGGGGCAGACAAATAAATATCTGAACGTTGGAGAAAGTTGGAAGGCCAGAAAATTGAAATCATTTCAAAAACTGTAAGCTATCAAATGCATAAGTGACCAAAAAGGTCACCCACGTGCCTTAAATAGGCTGTCGAGGAGGGTGACATCACTCACCTTCATGACCTTCAGACCTTCAAACATTCAAAGTTTCAAAGGTTCAAGAAATACAAGACCTCTGAATCACCAAAAGTGTGAAGGTTCAAATTCCTTTTGGGGGAGTCAGACTTTTAGAATTTCGGAGATCCAAATATCTGACAAGGCCAAAAGGATGAAAACAAACAAAACTTTGCTTCTAAGGGAATGTCGCACTTTCAAACGTTCAGAGCTAGGATGGCACTGAAAGTGAGAAAGTGCAAAAAGTCAAATTTCTCTTGAAAGAAAGCCTCTGGTAGGGGACAAACAAAAAGCAGACAAAAGAGGTACAAGAAAGGAGCCCAAAGGACACAAACAAGTAGAAAAATGAAATGGGGGCCCCTTGGCCAAGTGGCAAAAATGGGAGTATGGTTGTGGGACCAAAACAAAGCCCTCATCCACCCAAACCCAAAAACAAGTTTTTTAGTGTGCAAGAACATGATATCAGAATTACAACCATAGATCTAGAAACTACTTGCTGAGATATTTCCAAAGAAGTTGGGTTGACTTTACTACAGTATCCTAGGAACATGATGATTTGGTCAACCTTTTCTGGAAAATGATGATGTGGTTGACTTGTTCTTGGAGGTCTGATGTAGGAGCATCCTGGGTGTAAGAGCAATCTTGCATCACCCAAAAAATAATTCTGGTTTCTTTTTAATAAGGGTTATCTTGTCCAGAGTTGCTATTTTTGGAAATTTACTATTTTTAGTAAGTTTTCTGTTCGAGCTCAGAATGTTCTATTTTCTTCCTTGGAGGTTCATTTTGGTCATATTAGCCTATCAATAAAGTTTCATTGCCAGAACAAGTCTAGTTTTGAAGATATTGAAAATTTTTGGTATTGGCAATAGGGTACAGAAACTTTGAACTCAGTTTTGAACACTTTAGAGGCCCCGGATGAGGTTGAAACTTCAATTGAATAAAGCTTTCTTGTTTTAAGTGTTGTAGAGCACTTTTTCCCTTTCTGAAATGGGGTCATAATAGTAAATCAGGTCAACGGGTGATGACTTATGGTCTCTGAAAGTTGGGCCACCTGAAATGGTGGAAAATAAATTTCCTTCAAAAATTTTGTTAGGGTTTCAAAAGATTTTTTGAGCCGACTGTGATGTAATAAATTGAAAAATAAAATAATTCTAGGGTTGGTTGTCCTTAATGGCTAAATTTCTGGAACCTTCCCAGGTGGTGGAAAATTGCCTATATAAGGAAGGCCCGTAGTGTTGTCTAAGGTAGTTCGGAGAAGTTCAGAGTAGTTCTGGGTAATAATTTGAGGCTTTGTCCTATAGAATATTGTAAGGGAAATGCCCATGTGGCTTTGCATATTGTAATTCTAAAATTTTTAATTCCACATTTATGGAGATAATAAGAAGCCCATTTTTTGTTCTTGCAAATTGTTTTTGTTCTTTGTTTCTGTTATGTGTTTGTGGTATTAAGGGGAGGACCCTTCAACAAGGTCTGGGAAAAATAAAATTTTCTAGGTTTTCTGTCATGATTGTGAATCAACAATTAGAAGTTGTATCACAAGTTTAGATCTCCATTTTTTAGAGTGAAAAGGCACATTCCTCTACACATTTCAAGGTGAGTACTTTATCATTCATTTCATTTCTTAATCTAGACCTATTTTCACATCTTAATTGGGTTGATTGCTTACATTTAACATCTAGATCTATCTTATTTTCCTCACTAAATCAATTGGTTCAATTGCACATTTACTTTTACACATCTTTAATCAAACCCTACATTGCATGAAAGAGGACTTTCTTGCATACTTCCTTAATATAACTGGGTTTAGCATTGGCATCCCTTTATCTCCTTGGGTTTTGCTAATCTAACTTGGGTTATATTGAGGGTTATGTTTGGAAGCCCCTCTTTCTCTTGTATTTTGAATGTTAGTGTGGAAGTGGTTATTAATGAATTCATCTCACATAGTTTATATTGTTAAATTCATTAGAACCCCTTTTCCCCCTAAACATTTTGGTGAACCCGATGTGTTACAACTTCCTTTTGATCTTGGTGTTAGATTTCCTTTTGAATTATCTTCTATATTCACCTTCCATAAACATTTTGGTGAACCCGAGTTGTGCCCCTTTCCTTTTGGAGTTAGGTTTTTTCTTTGCATTGATTGTTTACCTTATTTTGGTGAACCCAACACATTCCCCATTTCCTTATTTTTGGATTTAGATTTAGCTATACTTGTGTGGTTAGATCTTTGTTATTATGATCTTTATTACATTGATAATTGTGTTATATCTCATTATAGTTTCCTTTTGTGATTTCTTCTTTTATGAGCTTTATTTTACACTAAGTCCAACCTCTAGCATTCATGTTAGGAGAAGCTGTAAATTCATGGGCTCTTGATCATGATTCCTCTTTTCTTCCTAGGACCCATGATGATACTAATATTTTCCCTCAAGATCCTAATCCTATAGTGGAGCATAACTCTTCTCACTCATCCCATGATGAAGATGAAGTCTTAAGAGTTACGCTTTCCCAAGTTGATAAGCTCTCACATGAGTTTTATAAATTTGAAAATTGGCTTGTGCAAGAGAACACAAACCTTGATAGTGTTGTCTCTATTGAGGCTATTAAGAATCTTATCACTCATTATGAATAACATCTCCTTTTTACATGGTATATCACACCTTATTAACACTCATGCTAAGAATTTGATAAAATGTTCTCAAGAGTTAGGATATATTACTCCTTCCACAACCTTTGAACCTTCTATTCCTATTTCTACAACTCTTCCTAGCATTTCTACCTATGTGCCACCTCTCATGAAAAATTCTACAAAAATCTATAATCCTCTTAGTGCTGGTCTTACTAACCCTTCACTTACTTCAAGTGTTCTTCCTACCTCCATACCTTCTTCATTACCTTCATACAATGTCATTCCTTTCACACATTCTAATACTCTTCTCATTCCTTCTAATCCTCCACCAATATCCATACATTTTCCTTCCGCTTCCTAGAACTTTCCTAGTACATCCAAAATGTCTCTACCCACTATTTCATCTTCTAATTCTACCTTTAGTAACTTGGTTCAAACAATCACTGGATAAAATCACAAAGTTGTGTCATGTTTCAAACTAACTTATCAGCACAACTACATTTGAGTATTTCTAACTAAAAATTAATTTTTGTCTAACATATGGTCTAGCTAGATTCATTAAAGCTAAGTTAGATAAGTGCTTCAAATTTTCCAACTTGAAATGTCTATTAAATGCATGTTTTATAACAGTTTAAGTCCAATTACCAAAGAAAAATTATTTTAGAAAAGTGATGTTTCAATAACTCCTACTCTTTTTAATGATATTTTTTAAAATATAAAAATACTCTTTTGTAGAGATCGGAGTCAAGATTATCGTCATATAACTTTTATAGTATTTTGATTAGATCTAATATATTATAATTTCAAAATAATGTAAGTAGGTATTTTAACAATCGAGAAGACACTACTTCAAAATAAGAAAAAAAATAGTAAATCATATGACAAAAAATTTAAATTTAAATTTAACACTAGAGAGGAGAGTCCTCTTTAAAAATATGTAAATTTTTTTCTTAATGGTATAGATTTGATAGGGGAAATTTGACGAAACACAATAATTGTCGATTTTGGATAAGTTCAACTTCAATAGTTATATCCGAGAAAATATACATTGGAAACTAATCTTTATTCTTTTCTGCACTAATTATACATGTCATCTACAACATATTTTGAAATCAGAGGCAAAAAAAAATTTCAGCAATTAAAAAGGACTTAAAAAATTAAAAAAATGTGCCAATTCTTGTTCAATTTTTAAAAAAAATATTATAGGCATAAAATTCATCCCATTTTATGTTTTTTTCATCAGA
This sequence comes from Chamaecyparis obtusa, assembly GCA_027943335.1. Lineage (NCBI taxonomy): Eukaryota > Viridiplantae > Streptophyta > Pinopsida > Cupressales > Cupressaceae > Chamaecyparis > Chamaecyparis obtusa. The sequence goes on along the minus strand of BSBK01004377.1, from coordinate 271,411 downwards.
TTGAATCATCTTCAAATTCTAAATACAAATACCACTTTTATCTCATTAAAGTTGAAAAGTTTGCATGTTGTTGACCTTTTCCTTTATAAAAATTTGACACAGGTTTGTACTTTTACCCCACCACTTTGCAACAACAAGTGGCTCAATTCACTCAATCTAAGTACAACATCCCTACATGTGACATTTATAATCCCCTTTTCTTAGATATACTTCATGTTGTTATCCCACAACATATTGAGATACCTCATCTTGAGACTTATAATGGTAAGGGTGATCTTGTGATTCATGTTAGGACATTCCAAACTATATGTAGTGATTTTTCTCATGAATATACACTCATGGATAAGTTTTTTCACAAATACTTTTAGGAATAAATCTTTGCAATGGTATTTATCTTTACCTCCTTATTCTATTAATTCCTTTCAAATTCTCGTTAATGCTTTCATTAAACAATTTTAAAATAATATTGTTCACCAGATTTCTTTGACTGATTTAATGCATTGGAAGAAAAGTGTTAAAGAAAAATTTAGTGACTTTATTCGTAGATTCAAACACTTGTATGCTTAAATTTCTTATCTCGTTCTTGATCATGATATTCAATGTATTTTTATTTCTAATTTACAAAAATACATTAGCTCGATAAGATTCTCCTTACTGAGTATACTTCCCTTTCACATCTTTGTGTAGTGCTTCACCATTATCAGTTACAAGTTGTAATGTCGCCTCCAGGGAACCCATCAGGAACAGGTCTAAAGTACAAGAAAAAATACTAAATATTTTTTTAAAACATTACTAAGAACTTATTTGATAATCCTACATGAACATGTCCTTAAGGGTTCCCTTAATGATTGTTACCAACATTAGAATCATCAATACAATTAAATATCTTTATGAATTGATTTCCTTACCTAATTTACATAACATTCAACTTTTAGAAATGAGATAGAAACAAATAACACATCACTTATTTCTTTAACTAAATACATTTATCCTCTCCTCTTTCATTTATTTTCCCACTAACCTTATCTACACATAATTCATTTGTACTTCCATAACATAAATAAGCTTTCAATTTAAAACCCTTGCTTTCCATTTTCCATTTCAATGATTTAAAGAGAGATAGGGTAGAAGGTACATGACTACAGTCATTTATTACAATTTTATGATTTCAAATAATCATTCCCTCCCATATTACATTGCTTCTTTCTTACAATTTCCAAATACATTTACATCAAGTTTCCCAAGGATTACAATACATCTTTACATCTTGAATACAAAAGATAGAGATACATGATACAACAAAGGAAATATTCACCATTGAATAAATCTGAATCTAAGCCAAGACACGGACCATGAACAATACCTCAAAAGAGTTTTACTACCCAACCATGTGAAAATGGTTAAGTTACACCCCCTGTGCTAGGATATAGAACCAAGGTAATCTCAAGGATTAAGGAAATATAAGGCCTATGAAACCGAGAAAAAAAACACAAAAGAGAAAGAGTAAAGCATACGAAAAATCACCATGCTACAACACCAAGGTCAAGGTTCTAGGATATCACCTAAGTGAGTGTCATCACACAACTTGTGTATTGAGATCCACCCTGGAAACCATGTAACCCCAATGCCCTCTTTATGAATAAGGATCCACCTTTTTAGTTACCCATGGTCTCGGTACTCCAACAGGTCTGTGTGGAATTATCACATTATATTTTCTTTCATTATCTTTTGAAATCCCCCCCTTCCCAAGTTAATTTTTATGGTTATCACTTGATTAAAAACTCACCCATTGGATCATCTAGAAACCACTTTGGGATCCAAAACCTATGGTGATCCACTCACCTAGGGTACCTAGTCTACTAACCCAACACAATCCAAAGAAAGAAGAATACACTTCAAATGATCTGATTCATAGGTCTAGGAAACTCTCCTACGCACTCAGGCTCTCAAGATGAGTTCTAACCTTGTAAATATGCATAAAAAAGATCATAAAAAGGATTTCAAACACAAGATACCTTAAAAAAACATTTTTATCAACCTCATTCATTAATTTTAACATTCAGAAATGTCAAATGATGCAAACAAAGATCAGAATAAAAAATGAAAAGTCACAGACCATACCCCAAGCCTTAGGGTGATCAAAATGGATTCCCATGACCCCAAAATACAATATGAGTATTCTCAAAGGACAATAAAATAATTCCCATAGGCCAATATGAGCATAATCATATGATAATATGAGTAAATAGGTTCAAACTTGTTTACTCGTATGAGAACTAGCTAAAAATTTCCCAGAATAATACAAAATGAAAATACAGCCAAAGTGAAGTATAAAGGGTTCCTGGGGAAGGTTTTCTGAGATTTAACTGATTAATGTATCTCAATAACACATCCATAACCCCTCTCAAAATCACAATACATCCCTAATCAATCAGAATGTGAAATAATTTAAGGATTCATTGTAAAAATCTCCATAAGGAACAAGAAGGAAAAATCACAAAGAGACCTTCCTAATCCTTCCTAAACATTCCTAATCTTCCCTAAAATTACCTAAACCATAAATATACAAATAAAAAAACTTAATAACATCCATATATACAAAAATAACCCTACTAGGAAGAAATCTAAAAGATATATATTATCATTTAATTCAACATTCTTCCCGAAAATACTACACATTTCCAACAACAAAACCAAATCAATATATCATTTAAAAATAGATAATTTTCAGACCATAATAACATTAAATACAATTTAAAACACACACCCACACATATAGTCACAGATAATAAGGTGATTTCCCAAGTTCTAGACCCTACCTAAAGTCTTGCGGAGAAATCTCTTCCAAGGTTGAGCAATTCACAATACCTATATGAACCAACACCTTCTTCTAAGCTTCATGACAATGGTTGTCCTTATGGGAACAAAATTATAAACTCTTATGAAACCAAAACCTCCTTCCTCTTCGAGATTCTCCAACTCCAATTAAATTTTTTAATGAATGATTTCTTCTTTGAGACAAACTATTCAATTTTCTTTTGGAAAACCCCAAATCTTTCCAATTTTCTTCTCCCCCAAATCTCTCTATTCCTCCAAATATTCATAGAAAACTATATGGTTGGAGCAATTACTTTACGGGAAGCAACTACTCCAACTACTATAGCTGGTTCCAAATATTAAACAACTCCCGTAAGCCTTAAATAAAATGTTTTATTATTTTTATTAACTTATTTTACTTTACCAAAACCATTAATATATTAAAGATAAATAAGATTACCAAATAGCTCATATAGCCCAAATAGAAACTAACTAGCCTAACTCCTAGGAGGTCTTGGGTTCAAAACCCCTAGGTAGTTTTACTCTATAAGGAGATAATTATTTTTTATTCATTTTATCTTTATTCTATAATACATTATTTACTCTATTATCATAAAATACATTCACACATACAAAACAAACACATAACTATATAAGTATATTTATATACACATAAGTATATATGTGTGGACCCATATATACATACACATATATAATAAATTAAACCACAAAAGAAAACATACTCTAAAATATAAATCTCAAAATCAAGAAAATCATAATGCTGGTCAAACCCCCAACTAAGGTGACTTCCTGAACAAGAACCTAAGTCAACAGGGAATCCTTGAGAGTATCTTGGAAATATCTCCACACAACAATGTTCAAGGATTTGAAGGCACACTTAGACCTATGTAGCCAGGTGAAGTCGATGCCTAGTACCTGCATCCTACATCATCAAGCCGAGAGAACATATACATCAACACACACACTGATCTATACAAAAAAGTGGCAGACAAGGAGGGAGAGTGCGACATCATGTGGATCTCCCATAGGAGTGACTACATATGCCTATCCTCATTCCACAAGAACATCAGATAGTATTGATATCAGAGCATAAATGGGTTAGTATGGTTAGCTCCAAAATAATCATAACTCCATAATGTAAAACAAGAATGAATCATTTTCATAAACCATATAGACATATATATATGAACAACATGTCATGCAATACTGTAAATTATTCATTACTTTCATAAAATATTTTCATTAACCAAACATATGCTCAAAGTCTCATCATCAAATCTGAATAACCAAACATAGATTCTATCATACTAAATGTAATAATCCCGTCAGTCAAAATATCAGGGTAATAGGGTGAGCATTGCATCCTTTCCCCCTATAATTAGGCTTGGCCCTATGAGCCTGCAAACAAATATGGATATGTAGCTCTAAGTCTGCTAACATCCTCCCATGTAGCTAAGGTCTCATCACCTAAGTCTAATATGGAGGAAACATACAGTCCACAAATGCTAAAATTTCACAACCATGCCTAGTCTTGAGTATAACAAGTAGCATCATTAGAGTGGGTAGCACAAATAAAATTTAAGTGACTATAACCAATTAACCTAAGATAATCATAAATATTGATAATGAGCATCTCAAAAAGAAACATATAGATCTATCAGGTGAGCCCATCATAGGGTATGTGTAGGATCATGGTATGCCAAACTAGGCCCTTAAGTGGTAATGAAAATTTAGAAAATCAAGTTTAGGCAAGTTGACATAAAAATTTGAACAAGTTATAAATATTATATCAAAAATATTTAAGAAGAGAATCTGTAGAAAATAAAATTTAGTTTCTAAGATACCAGGCCTTTTTTGAAAAATAATTATTCTATATGTTGAAAATTTCAAATTTCAATGTAGTAGTATGCAAATTTCAATAAAAAAATAAGAAGTAGGTGTATGTCTGACCACCTTAAACACAATCAAATGATAATTTTTTTAAAAGATTATAGATATAAGTATTAGAATCATGTCCGAATGTGACACATATTTTTTTGTAATTTTCAATTCCAAGTAAATGATTAATTATGATTTTTCTTCTACAACTTTTCTAGATTACAAAAACTCTCGTGTCTAACCATGTTATCTTAGTCTAAAATTTATCAAATTGAAAACTTTTTTTATTTTTATTGTAGTATGAAAATCATATATTGTGACACATATTTTGGATTTCAAAAATGTTATACTATTTGAAAGTTATAGCTATTTTTCAATAAGTCTATCAATCGGGATTAGAAAGATAACAAGTAGGTGTATGTCTGACCACATTAAAAAAAATCAAATGATAATATTTTTTTATAAGATTTGAGATAAAAGTAGTAGACTCATGTCCATATGTGATGTACATATTTTTTTGTATTTTTTTCTAAGTAAATAATTAATTATGATTTTTCTGCTTCAAATTTTCCTAAATATAAAAACTCTTGTGTCTAACCACCTTAATTTAGTCTAAACTTCACCAAATTGAAAGAATTATTTATTATTAGTATATATTAGGTGAAGCATAGAGTGTGATGTATATTTTAGATTTCAAAAATGTTATACTGTTTGAAAGTTATAGTTATTTTTCAAAGAGTCTATCAATCGGGACTTCTTTTTCACATCGCCACTTTTTGGCATACCATGATCCTAAACATACCCCACATCAAGGTCCTAAAATATCACAGACACATAAGAAGTTATAAAGGAACATACCTATAAAATATTTATCATTTCCCAAATTAGAATGTGAAGTTATTGTGGTTGAAAAAGAATTGGGTTATGCAAACACCTCAAGAAGGATCATAATCTTGTAAAAAAAACCATACAATCCCCTATAACACTCCCTAACTTCCAATGTGTATAACAAGAACATGCTAGGGTTGGAGGGGCATTACACAAGTGAGCCAACTTGAGAGCTCTACTCTAATGTCTCATGTTACTGTTGATAAGAGTGATGGTGTCATTCATCAAAATGAGTTCTCTAAATATAAAAATTACATCAAGATTTACAAGTCAACCAACATAGTTGATGATCACGTGGCTACTAAATCCAAGGGTACAACTACTTTTTCATCTATGTATTATCATAATCGTAAGTACACTTCTTTATATATGAAACTTTACATGTGGTGATGATGAAGTTGATTAATGTTAACATTCTTAAACTTTCTCCTATCCATCGTATTGACACTATAAAACTAATGCCTAAGTCTTTTGATCAAAATTATTTTCATCAATATCATCATCAACTAGTTCATGATACTCAAAGGTGTTATGATTTAAAGAATTATATTCAAGATATTATTGATTCCAATGCTATATCTGTTGATGCTGAGGTTAATAGTATGAATGAATTTGTAGCACCTCCTAATCAAAATTTGCAAATTTACACCAACCCATTACCTTCACATTCAAAAAATATCATTAATCAACCTTCTCCTATTACTAACATTAGTTATGATGACAAGGTAGAAGAAGCTAATCACGTGGTTAATCATGTTGAGTCTCAACCTCAACCTTCGATTTTACCTTTCCACGAACCTAAACATACACCTGGACTATCACCTTTGATCATTTTGATATTTTTAAAGCACCTAATGGTCCTCTTTACATTACTACTAGGGTAGCTCATATCCCTTCTCGTGGTGTTTTCATTGATCCCTCTTCCTTCGTGAATGTTATAACTAAAGGACATCTTTTTAATAAAAGATTGGATAAGGAAACCTACGGTACATCTAGTGTTTGGACTAAAACTTGTAGTGATTTTATTTATCATCCTCAAGGTTCTATAAATCTTCTTCTAACCCTTTTTGGTAAGGTTGTTCATACTAGCTTTGTTGTTATTCCTACTTTCGATCAATTTCAAACTAAGCTTGGTATTCCATGGCTCTCTTCCATGCAAGTTGTAGCCTCTCCTATTCATAAGTGCATAAAATTTCCTCATAAAGGATAAATTGTCACCATTAATAATTCTCCTTCTAAACCTTCACATCCTTGAGATTTTGATAAGATAGATTTCATTTGGCCATCTCTCAAGCTCAAATACCACCTAACCATCTTGATTATCTTTATCGATCCTATCAGGAATACAAGGTAGAAAAGATTCTTGAGCTTAGCCTTCCAAAGGTTGATACTCTTGTAGTTGTCTTAACTACCCAACCTATTCCTCCTCCTAACATTCCTCAACCCATAGTCATTCCCTGCTTGGAACCTATGATTGTTGAACCTAATCCTTCAATTTTATCTCGTAAAACCAATTTGTAATCAACATGCTTGTCATCGTCACAGGATCCTTCAAGCTAAGGCTAAGACCTGCACTCTTGCTTCTCAAATTTATTCTTCATCTCAATCCTTGTCTTCCTTTGATCAACCCATTTGTGATCCTTTAAAGGAAGTGAATCAAAATAATGATACGCAAATGGATAAACATGATGATTCTGTTCACATTTTAGATTCTATTAATCTTGATTTGGAAGATACTCTTGATGATGATGTTTCTAATCCACATGTTAGTGATGATGAATATGAAAATATTGATATGGATTATTATTTTCCTAATATGTTTTCTATGCAATTAACACTCACTCCTAGTGAAGAGCACAGTGACTCCCCCTAGAGTCTTTGTTTGGATCTGCTGGTGGTTCCTATTGTGTTGGATGTTATTCCTCTTGTGAGTTTCTCACCTTTCCCTGATATTTTAGAATGAGATGGGAAGGTCACACAACATCCTTGAAGTGGAATTCTCTAGCATGGTATTCTTTGTGTGTTCATCTTGTGTTTTTTCCCAATGTTGTGCTCTTTGTTATATATTTTGTCTAGATGACTTTAGACGATTCTTGTTGCTATGTTGGCACAAGATGATAAAGTAATCAAACATGTCATGTATTTTATGCTATTTGTCCCTCTCTTATTATATTTGTTGTTACATGTTATGTTTTCTATGTGCTATTGTTAATATATGTTCCCTTGTCTAGTCTACTTGGATGCTCTCAACATAGTAGAACTGATTATTTTTGGTCTCTATGTCACCAGCCCAAAAAGAATCTTCTTTGTAGCTCTTACATACTTTTTCCTCCATTATGTTGTAGTTCTACTTCCTTTGGGGAATGATGAAATTTCATACTTAATATAATATTACATATTATCATATGATCATACTGACCCCACAGTTAGTAGATCCCTTCGTGCTCTATCTTTTGTCATGTGTTTATTTCCCTTGAATTTTTCTCTCTTGGGAGAATTTCATAGTGGAAATGTTCTTTGTAGATGCATGCATGCTTCCATTAAAGTAGTTGATCCTATTGAAGAATTTTGTAATATCTTTAACATGGGGGAATACACTCCACTCATTTTTGCAAACACGCACTTTGATAATTTAGTTTCCTCTATCAAACTATTGACAATTCATGGGGGCTTGGTCTTTGTTCTTTTGGATCTCTCTTTGTATTACTAACAGTCCATGAGGCCCAATCCTTTATTTTTTATCCCTCTTTGGATTACTAACAATCTAGGAGGCCTAATCATTGGTTGATCCTTCTTTGGACTATTGAAAGTATGGGAAACCTGATCATGTTTCTAATCCCTTAAGGACACACACATCCTTATACATACCTGTCATCTTTCAATTCTTCTTTTTGGGACATGGAGTTCCCTTGAGGCTGAATACTTTTGATGAATTAAATAGCATGCCACACACACTTGATAGACCATTCAAATTCATCTTTGATGGGTTGAATAGAATTCCACACATACTTTATAGACCATTCAATGCCATCTCTTGTTGCAGCACACCTTTTTATTTTTTCTATGTAGTTCACAATAAGGGACACAAACCTTATTAGGTGAGTTGGCTACACTTTCTTGTTAGTGACATATCTCTTATTTTGGCTTTGGATATGATGAAGACTCAAGTCCATTGGGGGATTCATGGTTTCTTCATCTCCTTTAGTCATGATAAGATCAAATCTTTCTCTTTGATCTACTTTACTGTGAGTTAGAGGCAACTCATACTCCTACTAAAGTGGGGGCTAAATGTACTATCTTAAAATGGACGCACTTGTTATTTAGGACCTTTTAGCTCTTGTCTCTTTACCAACTTTATGGACCATGGATGGATTTTTTCACGACCCCCTTCTTCTCCCGTTCTATCCCATTTTTAACCTTTTCAACTATGCAGTCTATGAGACCCCGGGGTTAGCTCCTTGTGGGCCAACCCTGGAGCAGGTCAATCCTCTCAACCTATTCTAGAATAGGTCGACCAAGTTGACCTATACTAGAATTGGTACACTATTTTTACGTGTTCCTTGAGGATTTTAAATCCCAGAGCCAGTGTTGTCTCTAGGAATTAAATTGCCAAATATGATTCCCTTGTCGGCTTGCTTTGTTTTCTCGTCCAAAAACTAGTATAAAAGGAAACATAGGCACCTCATTTTGAAAAGGGGACTTTTCACTATAGAAATCTCAAGTATTCAAGCATTCAAACAAAAATATTTTTATCAAGCATTCGGGCATTCAAAGATTCAAGGATCCTTTTGTGAGCATTTTCTCTTCAAGATCTAGCACTTTGTTGGCCATCAAGGGAGGCAATTTACATTGAGGCATTCATCATCTTCTTAATTGGTGCACATTTACATCCATGGATCCATGATGTGGTTATGGTATATCTATTGCATTTGTGGAGATTTCCTACATTCGTTATTGCAAATTCAACATCTACAACATACAAGCCCTACAAAATCCTTATTGACAAGGGTTTCCACAAGAAAGGTGAATACTTACATTTGTCTTTTTTTCTTTACATATTTACATTTCAATTTCAAAGTTGATTCCTCAATCTAGGTCTTGATGAAGGCAAGCCCTCATCCACCCAAACCCAAAAAATAAGCTTTTTTGTGTGCAAGAAATAGATCTAGAAACTACTTGCCAAGACATTTTCGAAGAATTTGGGTAAACTTTTCTATAGTATCCTAGGAACATGTGGTGACATGGTTGACCTATGCTGGAACATGGTGACCCAGTCGACCTATTCTTAGAGGTCTAGGAAAAATAATTTTTTTGGGGTTTTCTATCATGATCATGAATCTATAGTAAGAAGTTCTATCATAGGTTCAGATATGTAGTTTTCAGAGCAGAAAGGAACATTCCTCTACACATTTTAGGGTGAGTACTTTATCATTCATTTAATTTCTTAATCTAGACCTATTTTCACATCTTAATTGGGATGATTGCTTACAGTTAGCATCTAGATCTATCTTATTTTCCTCAAGTCAATTGGTTCAATTGCACATTTTCTTTTACACATCTTTAATCAAACCGTATATTTCATGAAAGAGGACTTTCTTTCCTACCTCCTTAATATAATTTGGGTTTAGCATTGGCATCCCTTTATCTCCTAAGGTTTTTATAATCTAACTTGGGTTATATTGAGGGTTATGTTTGGAAGCCCCTCTTTCTCTTGTATTTTGAATGTTAGTGTGGAAGTGGTCAGTTAATGAATTCATCTCACCTAGTTTATATTGTTAAATTAATTAGCACTCATTTTCCCCCTAAACAATTAGCTGAGAATATTTCTCTACATATTATTCATGTATCATATATAATGATGATGTTTTGCATGTTGAACTGGATATTGTTTGAAGATATTGGATTTAGGTTCATGTTCTTGAGATTGTAGTGTTTTGGAGATGGTATTTTATCTAAGTATGACTGTGACTAACAATGTTTTTTGTACAAAATGCACGCTTTGTATTTCTCTCCATAATGGTATCTAATATTGTGGTGTTGGAAATGATTTCTTAATGTCCCTAGCTTCATTCATCTTAGTTGGCACAAGATTTTTGGGTTTCAAATAAATGGTTTCAATGTTCAATGGTGTTATTACTCTAGGTTTGGATAACCTAGGGTGTTTACACTTCAATTATTTATCTCGATAAATACAAGATAGAATGTAACATGTAATATAATAATTTTTTTCCTAGATAAAGTGTGTTGTGGTCAATTTATCATTCCTTTCCACTATAGGAATATTTCGTGTCAACCTAATTCAAATTTGTGTCTATTTACTTGCTTAACTTATAATATGACAATTTGCAAATGAAATAATGGTATGATTAAATGATGAATCATTGAGGAAGTGTGTTGTATGTCTGTATACTTGTGAAATTATGTGCATGTACAAAGAGGATGTATGAAAGAGGATATATCTCCTTGTATGTTTGAGATAGTGCAAAGTGTGGTTCAGAGCAGTGTGGACTTTCATGTGTTAGCTATTAGAAGTATAGTGAGTTGAAGGTATCTATAGATCTTTTAGTTGTGTTCATGTTTTACATCAATGGTGGATCTATTTTCTTTTATGCTTCTTCATCTAAGCACTAACCCCTCTAATAGTGAGTCTTCTTTCTTTTGATAGTGAGACCTTTGGAAGTGAGCATTTAATTTTGAAAATCACCTTAACTAGTGTCACCTTAAATGGTGTTCATATATTTGAGAATTAATCTTCCTCATAGTTTTTCCATTGACAAGGTTTTCCACATAATTTTTGTGTTCTATATATATGAGGGTTTCTTTGTCTTTCATGTTTACATATTTCTATGATTAAAGGATTAAAGTAAGTTTTATGGAACTAATCAAAAGGTTAAAAGTTTATAAGTTTTGTGGACAATCAATTCACCCCCTAACCCTCTCAATTTTCTTTCACATTCAACATAGTCTAGAAGTGGCAAACGCCTTATTAGGGATCCTATGATGTCTATGACTCTTATGCTATATAATCACATGAGGAGATTCTATTTGAAGGTGTTACTTAGGGTTTATTATATAGCCTAATCTTATTATTGATCTTCTCAAGGGATTTTTGGGTCTTCTTCTTCTTTCATATTTAGATGGATCAATTTTGAAGTTTTAAATAAATTATTACAAGTTTTTATCCTTTTAAGAGTTTGTGAGGATTTCTCTTACACAGTATGCTAGTATTTTTTTTTAAAAGAAAAGTGGGTGAACCACTGATATATATTAATAATAAAAGAAAATTAATTCAAGAGCTCAATTAGGAAAGAACCAATAAGAAAACCCAATATCCTTGCCCAATTACAATAAGCAAATTTTGAAAGATCGAAGTATCTAAGACTCGAGAGAGCCCATATAGGAAAAAGAACTGGGAAAAAATGTGACAAAATATTCTCCATTGATTCATGGTGAAGAATATATCAGTAAGCGCATAAAAATGGAGGCAAAGATAATTGATATAAATTGTGAACTGATAAAAATCTTTGGACAACATGTCAATGCTAGTGGGCCCAGTGTGCATTAGAAGATAAAAATATCAGAGGTAGAAGAAAACACAGAAGGGAAGTCATACACCCAAAAAGATTCCCAAAATTTGGAACTATATGCCATAAAAAACTCAAGAGCTAACCAAGCTTATGAAGAGCAAAAGAGCCAACTAAAAATAGGGCATATGTCATAACTTTGAGGAAATCACAGAAGTGTCGCTAAATGAAGATGATATGCGAAGTAACAGGGTCCAATATGCAAGTATCCATAAAACCAGAGTCATACCTCATAAACTTGCAGTAGAAGACTACAATCAAAAAATCAAAATGTAGCTAGTGACCAAATTTTACTCTTCCATTGCCGAATGGTCGGCAGGAGGGAATCCACTAATATCTCCCGAAAAAAAGACACCCTGGACTGCTGTAGAAGGACAACCATCCCCACAACCTGAATGATTAAATTGCAAGACAGGCAATGGCACATCCCAATCCGAAGCTTTCTCTTCCACAAATGGCTGGGCATTCAAATCCGGGACACGAGATTGCACACAATCCCGAGGAAAGCCAGGGAGAGAATGTGACTAAGATTCGAAGTGTTCTGAAAGTCTAGAGGGAAAATTGTCCAATTATAAAATGTATAATAGGGCATCAATTCTGAACTTAATTCTGCGAGAAATATCCTCATCAATATCCCGACTGTTCATTTAAAGAGCCTGATGAAGGTTCCTATAATTATTTGTGTCTAAGAAATGTTTGATATTATCATAAACTAACATGAAAGCACGATTAGACTGAATAAAATGATGAGGAAATAAACTTCCTAAAAGGGCTGAGCCGTACCATAAATTTTAATTCTGAACAACGCGATTAAATTGCGACTCACCCAAAATATCCTTCTTGATGATTTTGTAATAAATGATGTTTAAAAGTGGCATAGATTGCAGAAAATCCATCGCATTAGATAGGAACAAAGATAAAATCTAGGATGGAAAGAAGCATCGCTTTACCTGTGGTGAGCTAATTTCATCCCCATTGAGATCCTTTACCGCTCGGTGAATTTGAGTATTATGAAGGATAAACAATCTATCCAACAATAAGTCATCTATATAGTATGAAAAACCAGACTCTGAATCTTCTAGAGATAGTGCAATTCTGTCATTCCACGACATGTATTCCCAATGGAAATGTCGGCATTGTTTGAAAACTCTAGTAAGGCTTGTATCCATGGCCGCACTGAGAAATTAAGTAACCAGAGCTCAACACCTCACCAAAGGTAGCGAAAAGATTTATGAATAACAAAAGACGTGGTTTCTTAATGGAGCAGGAACTCGTGAATCAATGCTCGGCTACAAATCTGTACCTGATGATGTAATACAATATTTAATTTGAATTTGATTAGAAGTTTAAAGCTTGCGAGGTGTCAACAATGAGAAAAGTACCGTCCCCTTTCTGTAATATGATTAATATCACAAAAAAGAAGGAGCAACTCATCCCCGCTTCATGGGCTTACACAAGTGAGGATGAGCTATGAGATTGACTTTCTGATATCATGTCAATGAATCCTTACAACCGAAATATTCCTTAAAACCAAAATTAATCGATTGTAAACAAAATATTAATAAAGGTTGGCATGCTCTAATTCGATTAGGAGTTGAAAATGAGGATAGGATTTTAAGTCTGCCTCGGGTTTTAACACTTTAATTGAAGAATCATCACATCTTAAATTGCCAACCAATCTCCAGCTTTATTCCCTTCTCGCAGTGTATGGGAGAGACAATGTTCTTGAAATGAGTCCAGGATAGACCATATTTTCTGCATAACATAAGATATCTGCAAAATTTCCATCTTCCTAGAGATACATGCATTGATAATAACCAAAGAATCACCTTCAACCTAAATTTTAGGAAAGCCTCTTTTTTTTTTTCCAAAACTAATCCAATAAGTAATGCTTGCACTTCTGCCATATTATTCATCCCTTGTGGAATAGGGGATTCCAAGAGTGGTTTAACGACACCCGATGAGTCCCTGATGCATATACTGATTCCTAATTTTCCAAGATTGCCTCTAGAGGCACTATCAAAATTTATTTTGATGAAGTTAGGAACAGGAGGTTTCCATATGATATTGGATCTATCCTTCTAATGCAATGACTTACAATTAGGAATTGTCCCGGTCGATATGATAATGTGTTCCCATTCTTTAGCAATGAAATTGTCCCATAGAGAGAAAAAATGGTTACATTTGATAGAAGAAAAATTAGAATTAATGATTTCTAAGATTGATAATTCCAATTTGACTAACACCCTATCCATAGAGGTGAGTTGATGTCGGAAGCTCCTTTTTTTACGTTCCCACCAAATGGCACAAACCACCAATGAAGGAATGCATTTCCATAAATGGGAAAATGTTGAGCTTTTAAACATAAGGGGCCAAGAATTAAACATATCCCAAATGTTATTCGGAAGCTCCATTGAAAGATTAAGTCTCTTTAATAAAAATATACAGCACAAATTTGCAAATTTATAATTAAGGAGAAGGTGATCCAGTGATTCCATCTCTTCATCACATAAAATACAGTTGAAAGGTTTTGCAATTCCAAGGTGGACCAATTTATCACTGGTTAGGATCTTCTTTCTAAGCGCTAGCCATGCGAAGCAGCTTGCTTTTGGAAGAATAATATTTTTCCAATAAAAAACAATATTCTCTACTCTTAGTTCTATTGGGATCCAAGTGCTACAAATATTTATACCCTTCACTCATTGTGTATTGACCATTTTTTGAGGGCACCCAAAAAAGACTATCTTCCCAGTTTGAAAAGATAACTTGTCGCTGATGGAAGATAGAGGATAATAATAAAGAATGATGATAATCAATGGGAAGATGACTAGGATCCTTCCATATCACCTTTCCTGAAAATTTTTATGTATGGCCAATACATAATCCAATAGGTTGGTACCCCAATGATAAATTTAAAGGTTCATAATATCTACATATTGATCCACTTGAGAAAGTGGTGGGAAACCATTCCAATAATCAGACTAGAATTTAACACTGTGGCCATTATTAACTTCCCATGAAATATACTTACCAACAAAGTTCCTAGAATGAAGCATAAAATTCCAAATGGATGATCCCTTGGGAGGGTTCCTAATAGAAAAAATTCTAGTAGAATTGCTGTTATCCAGATACTTTTCTTGCAAAATTTGACACCATTTCGATTGTTGTGGTTTATCATACATCTTCCATATCATCTTACCACCAAATGATTTATTTCTATGGGTAATAAATTATAAGGCCAACTCCTCCAAAAGTTTTTTCTTGAGTCATGTTTTCTAGGGAAATGAACATAATTTTCTTAGCATCCTTCATGTTGTCTTTCCATAGGAAGTTTCTTATAATCTTTTCAATTTGATGGGTCACTGAAGAAGGAGCCTTTAGGACATACATATAATAGTTTGGGATCACTGTGAGCACTGACTTAATAAGAGTAATCTTGCAAGAGAGAGACAACCATATGGCTTTCCATGCTGAGGTTCTAGCTTGAATTATTTCAATAACAGAGGACCAATAAGTTGGTTTATTTGCACCCACAGAAAAGGGGATACCAAGGTATATTGATGGTAAGTTTTCAACTAGAAAACATAGAATCTTAACAATCTTATTTGAGAGCAGCCCATTTGTGTTAAAGATGAAGATTTTTTATTTGTTGGCATTAACTTTTTGACTTGAAATAGAGATATAAATTTCTAATGATTTTTTAATTTTATTTAATTCTATAATAGAGGAAAGATCAAATAACAAAGTATCATCAGAAAAAAAAGAATTGGTTACCTTAATCGAAGTGCCGCTAATAAGTGCCCCATGCCATAACCCATTATCATGATCCCTCTTGATTGTTCCGCTAAAAGAATTCACCATTATTATGAAAAGGATTGGGGATAATGGATCACCTTGTCTAACCCCCTGATTGGAAGAGAAAAATCTCAAGTGCAAGCCATTTATTAAAAATGAAAACCAAGCACCAGACACACAAGTTTTAACCCATTTGTACCACTTAGTGGAAAAACCAAATTTTTGCAGGACCTTAAACAAGAAGTTCCAATTAACTCAATCATAAGCCTTCATCATGTCTAACAAAATTTGATTGCTAAGATGAATTAATGGAATGAAGCACTTCATGAGCCACTAAAGTACCATCCATAGTTTCCCTTCTTAGAACAAAACCTCCTTTCTCTAGGGAAATCATGGAGGGTATAATATAATGCATTCTTAAATAGATAGCTTTAGTGAGACCTTGGGGATAATTGCAATATTTGTCATATTGAAGCATTTTAACATTGACCCATTTCTCCTAGATTCCTCCATGGTAGCTAAGAGGTTCGAGCCCAAAAAATCCCAACATTTTTGAAAAAATAAAGAAGTGTAACCATCTGGACCAAGGGCTTTATTCAGGGAGAGGGAGAAAATTATCCCATGAACCTCCTCTAGAGTAAATGAGGTTAAATATTTCTTATTATCCCATACAGACACTATCATGGGTATATATAATAGAAATGAATCAACTGATTCATTCAAAGGTAGGATAGAAGCTGATGGGGAAAGAAGGTCCTTGAAGAATCTAACACCTTCATCTTGAATGCCTTGTAAGTCCTCGAGAAGGGATCTAGAAACAACATGTTTGATAGAAAAAATCGCATTAGCTACTTTTCAGTGTTTAGATGATGCATGAAAGAACTTAGTGTTTTTGTCCCCATATTTTAACCATAGTTCTCTAGACTTTTGCCGCTCGTATATCTCTTCTCTATTACATACTTCTTCCCACTCACCTTGAAATTGTTTTTGTTTCACATAAGAGGCATCATCAAGGCAATTAAGAATAATGATTTCATTGATATCTGCTAGCTATTTAAAAATCACTTCTTTTTGTTGAAATATGTTTTTGAACACCTTCTCATTCCATTCTTAGATCCTTAACTTGAGGTATCTCAGCTTCTTTGAGAACTGAAACATTTAAGTACCATGAAAAAATGGTGTAGAAACCCACCATTGCTTGAGAAGACCCTAGAAGTGTGGATGTCTGAACCACATACGCTCAAATTTTAAAGATGAGCTAAATTTGAGTTGCTGGTTAGAGATATTCCACTGAAAGTGTAATAATGCCGAGAAGTGGTCAGAGTCTAAGACTACAACTAATTTTGAGGAGAATGTAATTTGATTTAGTTTCCAAAATTGGGGAATAAAGAATCTGTCCAAATGTTCAACAATTTGAAGGAAGCCTGATCTCCTATTGGTCCATGTGAAAATACCATTTTGTGGCACGATGTCTAAGAGATTGTTGTCTGAAACAAAGGTAGTGAAGTCCTGCATTATTCTTGGATGTGAACAAATTCCTCCTAGCTAGTGTTTTACTTTTGATGTTAAAGGTTGTATGTTTCCTCCCCATTTCAACCATACTTATTGTTGACAATTGCCAAGTTGAAGATATTTTTTTTAGATGTATTATGTATTTCTTTGAGGATTCTAAATGCTATTGTAGATATAATTTCTTCCTGCATGGGAAATTTCTTTATTGAGAAACTCTTAAGATTTTTTTTAATTTTTTTTTTATTCATATGTGGATCTCAAAGTTTGGTATATGTCTATTTGAGTGGTTTCCATAATAAATTTTTTTTTTTTTCCTTCTTAGAAACTATGGATTGCATCCACATCATATATGTAGGTCCTTGATTGTTTTAGTAAATTTAATATGTTTATTAAGAAAGGTCTTTTTATTTATGACTCCAATGAGAAATATAAAAAGGTCTCTATTTAAGTTAACCTTGGCCTATAGAATATTTTTGTGAAAAGATCATAAAATTTCAATAGAATTTTTTAAGTCAATTCTCATATTTTAACAATGTCACAAAACATATGGGGAAACAAGGTGAACCCTAGACCTATTGGATATGGGGGACTGGCTCGTGATAAAAAATGGTAGGTTTGTCTAGGTAGTGCCCCTCTCTTTAGGCACCCAGAAAAAATACTTTTTTGGGGTATATGTGGCCTAAATTGGGTTAAAAATGGCCAAGGATAGGGGGTTTTCAAAGTATGGTTAGAGAGTGATTCTCTAATCATTATTAACCACCTAAATGGTAAAGTGTCCCCAAGTTGGACAATTAAATATTTGATTGAAGACAACATCCATATGCTTAATATGTTCAATGAGTATAAGGTCACCCATGTGTACTGAGAGAGTAATCATTTGGTAGAAAGATTGGAAAATCTAGGGGCTAACTATCATCTAATGATAAATTAGATAATTAATAACAATATCCCTATTGAGATTCAAATGCTTCTTCAAAATGACTATGGGGAGTACTAACTTGAATTTCATCTTGGAAATGATGTTTTATTGTGAAAAATAGAGTCTTGATATAGATTTCTTTTTTTATGACAGTTTGATTATCCTAGTTTCTTTGAGCCTGGTTTTGAGCATTAGGTTCTTTGCTTCTCTATTTGTGGACTATTCACATTTCACTGGTAGAATGGAGGGAAATAGAGGTAGAATCGAGCCTATTGTTTATGATAAATGGTTAAAAATTCACTTGGTATGGAGTGAGATTTCTACTAGAGGTCTTAATGGTTACATAGAAAGGTTGCATGGAGTGAATTCTTAGGTGATGAAAGCATTTTTTGAAGGCTATAATGAGGGTATTTTGAAGGTTTATGGTTTATAGATGGAAATTAATGAGGAATTAACTACAAGGTTTCCAATACATTAGTAGAGGGAAGGAAATTTTACAAAGAGAGAAAATGAGTGAATGAAGTAGTGGAAATTTTCTTCCAGCCTAGTGAAAGAGATAAAGTTAAGAGGAATACTCATTGGAGATATAATAGAAACTCCCTCAAAGCTCCATGGATAGGTGTGGCCAAGGCCATTATGTAGTATGTAACCATAGATGACAAGTTTTGTAGTATCTCCAATTACCATTTTGTGATCCCAAACCACTTAAGGAATAATAAATGAATCTTTGTTCTCTTTTACTTATTTTCTTCTTTGTGTCATAGTATTCAAGCCCATGCCAAAAAACCTTCTTTCCTTATCCTTCATTAGGGTTTTATTTTACTAATAGTGGAACATGCTAGGGCTTTACATATAGAGAAAAACCCTCCTCCTAGAATGAGCATTGAATTTAAGAAAAATGTTAGGGTTAATTATGGGGATTCTTCTTTTGACCAGGAGGATGATTCTTCCAATGATGATGGGGTGTTTCATTTGTATAATCATAAACACCCTTCGACTACCTCCTCTTCCCATAAGAAAACAATTCTCAACGATGATGATGATGATGATGATTTACACTACACCACTTGGAATGGTTTTGTTCCTGACTCTTGGAATCATAGTGTTGGCAACAAGGAGAAAGGTAAAGCTAAATTGTCAACTTTTAGTAAATCCAAAGGTAAGATTCTTTCTGGGTCCTCTCAGTTGAGGGTGAGAGGAAATCTTCCCAAATGAAGCGGTCTAAATTAAACCCCCAAAATGATGTAGGTCCCATTTCCCCTATTTCTCAACCTCTAAGTATGGAGGATTGGGATATGAGAATCCATTTTGATATTCATATTAATGTGGGATATGAGGTCCCATTTCCCCTTAATTTTGTGCTTTTTGTTAGTTATTATTTAGCCGATGGTTAGCATCTAGGATTTTTATCTTTTTTTCTCTTTGTGTTAGGGTGTCTAGTCCCTTCAAAACTAGTTTTCCTTTAATAAAAAATAATGTCACAAAAAATATGAAATAGTTGTATTTTTCAAAATGTTGTGTGAGTATTAGTTTTGATTAAGGGGATACTAAATATCATAAGATTTTGATGAGGTTCTACCAAAAATCATAATTTAAATATGTCCCAAAAATTATGTTTAGGGGAGGATATTCTTTAACGAGATACCCTCATATGTGTTTCTTGATTGCCATAAATCTAGACACTTCTTCCATTCATGATGATACTTCAAAGTAAAATATTATATCTTGAAAATAAGTTTGATTTATTCTCTCAATTGTGGGTATAAGTTTCCTAATAGGGTTAATGAACTCTTAATTTTGATGAATGAAGGAAAATATTTAGACTTTATGAATATGGGTCCTATTCAAAACTCTCAAGGTCTTCCTCTAAAGATAAGTGAAAACTAGAAGTTGTGACTTTTTTCCCTTGGCATCTACCCTGTTCTTCTTTCAAAAAATGTAGCTTGAATCATCTTTGAATTCCTTTAGATAGGTTTGGATTCAAACCTCTGTGATTATTTTTTAAATGGTGCCTTTATTATAAGTTTATTTTTCTCATAGAACTTTCAAATTTCTAGGCTTATTTCATTACTGGTTTTGTAACGAGTTAAGTAATGGAAAAATTTCCTACACTAATCTTAAGAGGAGGGTAATGCAAAAAAATTTATAGACCTTTACAAAACTTAATAGAAATAAGCATAGATAACATGCATACCACAACACAATGATTTATATGGGTGAAAAACCTTTTGAGAGAAAAACCCCGCACTCCAAAAGTCATCCAATATATTATTTTAGATATCAACAACATATTCCAATATACTTGCAGAAAATGCTTCTCATAGGAGTATCACCAGTAAATATCTAGAGGCAACTCAACAACTATCAAATTCTGATAACATATCACATTTCCTAGTTGGAATACAATCACCTCTTAAAATATATAGGCAAAAAGTGCACAAAATATCCATAATTAGATCTATGACCTAATGATAATCGGTCAAGATTTATAATGATAAATTATATGTGAAATACTATTTTGATGGTGCTACCCACAAAAATCCTTGTCAAGGTACACTATCTCTTAAAGCCCTAGTTAGTCATGGGATAACGAATGACAAGGGGGGAACCCCTTGCAAACCCCAAGTTAGGGGTGACACCCACAAACCATTGATAGTCAAGGGAAAGTCCCTGAATCCCCATCCCTCACATATCAATAGTAATTATTTTTATTATTGCAAGGTTGAGACACCATTTTCCTAATAGGTTAAGTCACATGTTCCATTTTCCTTATGTACATGATTTTAGGGTCTTTTAAAAAACTCCTCTTGTTCAGAGTTTCAATCAAAATCATTTAGCCAAAAAATAGGATATAATAATAACATATAAATATTTTTATAAAATTAATAAATAAGTTGTAGTCTATTATTTTTAGTTGTCGGTTATATGATTTAAAATTAATTTGATAAAGTGAATCTTAAATTTTATGTTTAGTAATTTGAATTATGCAAAATTTATTTTATAATTTACTTTTTAATATATTAGTTGAGAAAATTGATTGACTCGTTTAAAAAAGTTTGAGAAGGAGCAATTTATTAAGTGTAAGGTATGTGGTTTCCATACCCAAATAACTTTGATGACATAGATACACATAAATCTTTGACTCTTGATCTTGAGAGTTTGATTCATAAAAATATAATTTATACTCTTCCTAAGTTATAAAAAAAATCAAAAACTAATTATCCTCTTTAGAAAGCACATATAGTTAATTTTAATGTAGAATAAATATTCATTTGTAACTCTTTGACTCTAAATCAAAAGATATTGTCTATTCATATAACTTTCACTTATATTGGGCACCAACAAATTAAAAAAAAAATAGAACTATAAGAGGAGAGGACCTGACTTGGTAGTTGAAGATGTTTGCAATTTAATGTCTAATATGTTTAAATAATAGCATTAGTCATTATGACATTAAAGTTGTTAGTGTCTATGATAAGTACTCATAACTATATAAAATGGAAAAGTACAGCATATCATGTGATGTTACATTTAGGTGCCAATTAAACATAACTTAGTATAGGAGCCCTTTTTTTCAGATCTTTTTGAACACCTTAACAAAACTCATATTGATAAACATCATATTTGATAATTTGAACTTTAAATAGAAGAAAAATTGAAATAAGAATTATTTGAAATCTAAAACTCCATCGAATCCTCTCACCTATCCTATTTAATAAATCACATTGAATTGCTTGTGCGTTCATAAATTAACAAAATGAGTCCCCGAAGAAAGCAATATCTTTTTATATTGTCTAAGTTAACAGATTAAAGATGTTCGTCCTACGTGCAAATCTTCAGTACACTGAAAACATAACTAAGCTGGCCTATAATATTCTCTCTGTCAGATCTCCAAACTAATATTGGCCAAATAATTCACCCACAGATCACTTTTATGATTATTAACCAGTCAACTGATTTGATAAAAAATTACAAGCAATCCCATAACAAATGCCTGATCTACTTGAGGCTGTACAAGCAGGGTGAAGACATCGTTGCCCAACATCAGATCGGATTTTGCTTCCTTCTGTTTCAACTGAAATAAATGTTGTGAATGTTATAAGATCTCATCAAAATAATCCTGATAATTCAAATCAAAGAAAATCTAGGAATTGAATTTACCTGTGCAATAATCTCTCGGGAGGCATTGAATATTGTACAACAAGACTTGCACAACCATCCCTCTATTTGGTAATCACAGCGCTTGATTTTTCTCCTAAAATCTAAAAATACTTTAGCAGTGATTTTGTTTGAGAAGAAGGATGACTTTGTAACGGTAAATATGGGCTTTTCACATTGAATTAAGTCTCCTCTGAATGCATCCCATCTTCTGTGAAGATTCCATCTCTGCAAAAAACAAAACAGAATAACAGACATAATTGAATAATGTGTTACTGTCAAAGAGCTTATAAACAAAAAATTATAAACAACAAGGAATTGTTAGCAATGGCAAATTTATGGACAATGTTAACGATTAGAAAGGAAAGGTTTAAATACATTTGTTGTTTATTTGTATCTTCTTTGAACCGTCTCTGCATGAGAGTCTAACACATTAGCGTGGAAGAAAATAGTTATTGATTGTTCAATGTTACATAATTGAATTTCTCATTTCTTATCGAAAAAAACTGTCGTTATTAGTTGAAGATGATAGGGGAAGTGTATGAGTGTTTGTCTATCTATATTTTGATTATTTATTTTGGTTGTTATCTTTGTATGCAACTTAACTACTTAAAGCTAAGGTTTCAGTTTTTGGGTATTAATGTAACTCCTCTTAGATATCAAAAAGTGGCCATTTCAAAGTGTTGCCACTAAAAAATGTACCAATAGACATTCACTCAAAAAAACCAGCCATGCACTAAAAAATTCCAGTACTTGTGAACAAATGTCTCCTAGTCCTACAGAAATGTCTCAGTAGTGGTGTACAAATAGATCAATTACCAACCAAAAAAACTAAAAAAATAATAATCTATTAATACATGTTTAATAATTTTTGAGGATCCTTTAAGATTAGTAACTGGGAAGTCATGGAAAAAAACATAATTCCCTAATGCAGAGAATAAACTAGAAATGATTTTCATCGATGTAAAGTCAAAACTATATTTCTGTAACATCTAGCTATTGATATTTATATACTTTCAACACATTAGCGTATCAGATCCTTTCTTATTATAAATAGTTCTTGCATTGGACTCACACTAGCTTGTGAGACACTTTCTTATTATGAATAGTTTGTCGATTGGAGTCATGTGAGACCCTTTCCTATCGTAAGTAATTAGTTCATTGGAGTTAAAAGACTAGTATGTGAAACTGTTTCTAGTGACAAACATTTCATACATGAACCTTTTTCAGTTCTTTTTAGGTAAATGTATTCGCTGGTTATATGTAAGTATAGATTGTATATTGATACATGTACTTCAATAGACAGACTGTATATTGGCGTTGACACACTATCATATGAGAGCTTTTGCTACCATAATCAGCCAATGCATTGACTACAACACGCAGTCCATTTAAACTCTTCCATATAAGTTGTAAGGTCTCCCATGAAAATTATATAAATATGCTGATTAATTTCTATATAAATAAATGATGAAAGAAATACCTTGCGAATCAACGTAATTAGAACATTCCCTACACCATCCATAACCAGAATTTCATTTTTGGCATTGGATGCATAGTTATCCACTCTGAAAACCAGATTCCCAAGTGAATCAAAGACGGTGAAGCCTTTGCCATTCAATATGAGGGATTTCTTCCAGACCGTGAAGGTGGTGGACTCGATTGAACAAAAATTATCATCAATGGTAATGTGGGGAGAGGAGACTGAAGGGTGGTGACACATTCTTACTCCCAACAGAGCAGTCCCAGTTATTCCACCAAACCAAGAAAAGAACATGACGATGTGGTAAGAGCATATGAAAGGCCTGTATAGAGCTCCTGAATATGGGTTGAATTATAACCTGATCCTAGATCATTGCTCAGTACAAAAAGCATGGAATGCGCACACAGTTAGGGCTAGAAGACATATATCTAATAGTTAAATGCAAATTCTATCGATAACTGCAGCGATCCAATCTTTTATTATCCAGTGCACAACTTGGTACAATTCTCCCAATACAATCCCATACTAAAACTCAATTCCCAACCACTTATGTCAAACCTTATTTCGAAACTACTATTCTCCCAATACAATCTTATACTACAACTCAATTCCCAACCACTTATGTCAAACCTTATTTCGAAACTACTAGAAATTAGGATTTTACAAAATGACTTGAAAAAATTGGAGAAAAATTTCAGTATAACACGATCAATCGCCACATACCAATACACAACATTTAATTCCATTGCAAGAGCTAATGCTTATCTGTAGTGGGCCTTGTTTCTATACAACAATTTGTAGAACGTGATGGTTACAGGGCCTTCTCACATGCCTTTTCTGAACATGGTATTCATAAATAGTATGAACATTTTGAATGAGACATGTCCTTAGAAAAAGACCAACATGCTACCACAGCCGAAAGATAAATTTCAATGTATTATTTTCCGAGTACGACGTACTACGGGGACTGCAGTTGCTGCCGTTTATAACGTTAATAAACAGGTGTGTTTTCGTTGTCTTACTTGTAAATCGTTCTGTAATTGCAGATTACATTTATGATCGCTTCCACATAAATCAGCATTGATTTGTTTCAGTTTCTTGTTCTTCGATTAAATATTTAAGTCCACGAGCTTCATGAAAGATCTAACAGCCCATTCAAGACATCTCACGAGTTTCATTGTTGTTCTATAAGTTCTACCAAATCAGATGAATGGCATTTGAGTGCCTTACATTTATACAAGGAATACACTTAGTGCTTTAACAAGTTTTAGAAGATAAAATTTGTATACCTAAACTTCAGTCCTCTTCATTTTAGATTTGTAGATGGTAGGGTTGATTTATGTCAATCCTACAATCTATGAAATAAATTCAGATTTTTAAAATTTTCATTTTAAATCTTAAAAGATCAAATGTTTCTTTTCATTTGACTGTTATGACATAACCAGGGCAAAACATTCGAGTTGCATTCTAGAATCTATTATTTTAAGGGCACGCAGTAATTCATTAGGACCGTCTAATAAGCTCATTTTTAACACACATCTAGCACATATAAAAAAGCTCGATTATAATTGCATCATCTTTAAAGCATCTACATAACATGTTATAAATATTGTATGATAGATTGTTTTCTTTCATTAATGTATCTAGTAATTAAATTGGTATGATAGATTCTTAGCCATTTGCAAATTCCTTTACCACACCAAAGTTTGTGCAAGTTATATAGATCATGTAAAAAAGTTATATATACAATTGAAGTTTAGATAAATAGTTCATGATATTGATTGCATGGTTGCAAGTGGTTTTGCATATCATGGAAGCCAACTATACAATGAGACAACACATTTAGAAACAAACATCCAGTCACTTGGCATCTCTCTATTTTCTAATGTAACTTCAAATAGATTAGAAACATCTCATAGAGTCAAACCATCACTAAACTTAGAAATATCATCTATTTATTTATTCAAATTATATAAATATTTCAATACATTATTCTTGATAGTTATTGTTTTAACTTATGTTCCTACCAATTTTTATCATAAAAGTTAGAAAAAAAATATGGAGCGTGTGAGAGCGGGAGCAGGGGCAGGAGGCTTTTTGAATTCGGGAGCATGCGGGAAACTTGGTTTGCAAGCACTGGGTGTTTCAGAGGATGCCTGTATTGATGGAGTTCAGGCGGATCAGAACATGGAAGACTCGGTTAACAAGGATGGGGCCCCACATGACAAACAAAAAGATCCTAAAAAAGTGGATGTGGGGGTGGAGGGGCTTTCCAACGTTATTCCTTGTCCAGTCTTAGGCACAAGGGCCCAGTCACATGATCAGGAAGGGAATGCCTTGAACCGCCGATGGTCAACATCATTTGGGGTTAAGCCCACAAGCAAGTCTTCTTTCCCAATAATAAAGGACCTATCTGATAAGGAAAAGGGTAAATACACTATTGTGATACCTATTGAATCGGTTGACCACAACATTGCTACCATGGCTCTCACTATGGTTGGAAAATTTATTGGCTCGAGGCCTAATATTGACATAGTAAGGGATTTTGCTAAGAAACGATGGGACCTAAAGGGTCAAGTTCAAATAACTACTATGGCAAAAGGCTTTCTATCTTTTGAGTTCTCTTGCCAGGAGGATTTTGCTAAAATCCTATGTGTTGGTACTTCGACTATAGAGAAATAATCTTTGGTGCTGCAAAAATGGTCTCCTAACTTGGATCTTTATGCTTCTTTCTTTGTTCAAGCTCCTGTGTGGGTAAGATTACCAGAACTTCCTCTGGAATACTGGTACGAAGACATCTTTGCTGGAATAGCTAAATCTTTTGGAGAACTTCTATCGATAGACCCAGTGATGGTGGCTAGGTGATGCCTTACTTATCCTAGGATCTGTATAGGGGTGGAAGAGGGTAAATATATGCTAGAGATCATAGAGATTCACTCAAAACTGGGTAAAAGAGTACAAAAATTAGATTATGAAAGTGTGCTCTTTACCTGTTCCACTGCAAGAAAGATGGATACTATGCTAAATTGTTCCATGTGCTCTTGGCGTTGGAAAAAGACAAGAAAGCCAGGAAGTCCCTAAGGAAAGTAGGAAACACCAAGGATCAGGATCTGACTGACTCAACAATAGAGAAAAACTTGAAGTCCCAAGAGGGTATCGAGGCTAACATCCAAAAAGTTTGGAAGAAAAATGATTCAAATTTGGTGAGCTCAAAAATGAATAGGAACCAAGAGGGAATGGTAGAAAATAACAATAATGGTTCTCGGGAGATCATCCAACTTCAAAATGATTTTTTTGTGGAAAGGGAGGAGTTTCTTCCCCTAGATGGGACTGATAAGGTTCTAGAAGTCAATATCCTACAAGACATCTCAGGAGAGGACAATGCTATGGAAGAGCTCAGATTAGTTGAAGGAGGGGACTCATGCCTAGGGATGGCCCATCTTTTCTTTTGTTCTGGATTCCCTTTAACCTTCTTTGGTAGATGGGATATTTAGTCCTAAGTAGTACATACAAATGGGTGTTTCCTCATAGGAATCAAACCCTAATCATTGCACAGAGTGTGCACCTTCTGGACAGGTTTTCAAGAGGGAAGAATTGCTAAAAATAGCTTCCCCGAGGCAATTTACAAGAATGGAAGAACTCTTTGTGAAATACAAAGAAGGGGAGGAGGGAGAGTGGACTAAGGTTCAGAAGAAGAAGAAATTGAACATCAGGGATCCTACCTCGGTCTCTCTAGCAGCAACTAGGAGCCAGAATAAAGCTGATGTAGGGGCTAAATCAAAAACTCTAGGGAGAAAGAAAGCTATCCAAGGCTGGCAAGAAGAAGCCAGCAAGAATATAGCAGATGGAACCCAAAAGACCATCCTGGAAGCTTGTACATCCAAAAAGAAAAGAAAATCATCTCTAGGAATATTCGTGGGCTAAATGGCTCACATAAGTAGGATGTTATAAGGAATATGATTAGGGATCATAGACCAGATATTATGTTAATCCAGGAAACTAAGATGAACAAGGATAAGCTTGAGGGTATTAGATTCTATAAATCTATGGATATGATTTCTTCTAGCTCTGAAGGAGCTTCAGGAGGGTTGTTGACTATGTGGAACTCCTCTCACCTGAAGGTTGAATTCATTCACAAAGAAGGTAACTTGATCCTCATGAATTTTACTAGTATTAAGGATAATGAAAGCTAGTATATCATGAATATTTATGCTCCTAATTCTAAAAAAGGTAGAAGATCTTATCGAGAAAAACTTAAGGGCATAGATTTTTTGTGTAATCTCTCTAAGGGGATTATCATGGGGGACTTTAACACTCCCCTTTAAGGAGGGGAAAAATAGGGACATATCTCTCATGACTTGGAAAGTAGACAAGACCTCATGGACTTCATCAACAACCAAGCCCTCTTAGATGTGGACCTTCAGGGTGCAAGTTTCACCTAGTCCAATAGGAGAATTGGGTGAGAGTGTGTCACTCATCTGTTCTTTGATCACTATTGATTGGTTGAATTTTTACAACTGTAATTTATCTGCTTTGGTGAGGATTAGTTCGGATCACTCTCCCCTCTCTCTATCTCTGGATTTTCTTGCTAAGAAAAGGAATTTCCCCTTTAGATTCAAGAAGATGTGGACCACCCATCCAAACCTGATAAAAAAAATTAAGGAATGGTGGAATATAGATGCTAAGGGTTTGGCTATGTTCAGGATGGCTAAAAAACTTATAAATATTAAGGTTAATATTAAACAGTGGAACAAGGATGAATTTGGTCATATCTTTTCTTCTAAAGATAAGGATATCTCAGATCTTAACCTTGTTCAAGAGGAAATCCAAAGAGAGCAGTATGATGACAATAGAATTCTTAAAGATAAATCTCTATTGTCTGAGTACCACAATATAATAGGGAAGGAGGAAATTTTCTAGAAGCAGAGAACCAAATCCATTTGGTTAAGGGAAGGGGATCAAAACACAAGGTTATTTCACTTATCCATGATGAAACATATGGCTGCTAACAAAATTTATAGTATTAAGAGGGGGGACTAGCTCTTGCAGGAGGACAAGGATATCGCTAATGAAGCTATCACTTTTTTCTCCTCCCTTCTTTCCAAAGACCATGATCTCTCGAAGGAGCACTAGGATACCGTCCTGGACAAAATTCCCAAAATCATCTTTGAAGATAAAAACAAAGTTTTATGTGCTATTCCGAATATGGAAGAAGTTAAAAAATCATTGAACTCTCTCCTTGGTGACAAAGCTCTAGGATTGGATGGTTTCTCGATGTTCTTCTTCCATTTGTTTTGGGAAGAGGTTAAATTTGATGTGGTTAAAGTGGTGCAATAATTATTTGGATCAAAAAACCTTCTCAAAGAGAATAATGCTACTTTTTTTTTTCTCATCCCCAAAGTCCCAGGGGTAGACTCGATGGAGCTTTTAAGACCCATTAGTTTATGCAATTCCTTCTACAAGATTATTTCTAAAGTCATCACTATCAGAATTCTCAAGGTGCTCCCTTTTATCATTTCTCACCAGTAGTCTGGATTCGTGCCTAGTAGAAAAATTCATGACTCTATAATGGCGGTGCATGAAGTGATCCACTCCTTAAATTTTGGTAAGAGGGGAGGGTTCCTTCTCAATCTTGACTTGTCCAAGGGTTATGGTCGTATTGACTAGCTTTTCCTGCTCAGGGTGCTTGGTGCTTTTGGTTTTAATTTGAACACTTGCAAGATCATCCATTAGCTAATTTCCACTCCTTTGCTGGCGGTCCTGGTCAATGGCTCCCTATTGTCTTTTTTAAAAACTTCAAGGGAATTGAGACAAGGAGACTGCCTTTCCCCCATTCTTTTCATTATTTTGGCCGAATGCCTTGGGAGACTTATCTCAGCCTATAGGAGTTTTGGGGTTATTAAAAGTATTATGTCATCTTCAGGTAACACTATTTTATCTCACCAGTAGCTCATGGATGATACCATTTTAGGTAGGGAGGCTTCGGTTTGTGAAGCCCGAGTGGTAAAGAAATTTCTCAATTCCTACACTAGGGCTACTAATCAATCCATTAATTGGACTAAAAGCTCTATTTTCTTCCTCAATACTCCTGAGGAGAGACAAAGGAGAATTGCAGCTATCCTCGGTTGTTGCATTGATACTCTTCCTTCAAATTATGTGTGTCTTCCTTTAGGTGTTATGCCCCCTAATTCTTTCAGGAACAAACTCATTAATAGATTCAAAAGGAAGTTGACTAGTTGGAAGGGGTCACTTTTAGCCAAGCATGAAAAATCTGGCTGGTTAAATCTACCCTATAAAATCTTCCCACCTATGCTTTAAGTCTCTTTTATATACCTGTTAAAGCTACGGAGGTGATGGAAATAATTTAGAGAAGATTTCTCTAGTCAAGGACTGAAGATCATAAGAGATTCCCTCTTATTGCATGGGACAAAATTGGTCTTCCTAAAAGAGCTGGCAAATTAGGGATAAGGAGGATCATACCTTTCAAAAAATCTCTCTAAGAGAAATAGATATGGCGTATTTTCAATAGCAAGGGGGAATGACGTGACACTTTTGAAGATAAGTATCTTTCTAATAACTCCATAAATAATTTTTTTGGTTGTAATAATATTTTGAAAGGTTCTTATATCCAGAATGGCTTCCTCAATGCAAAGGATATTTCCAAATCTAAGGCTCTAGCTGGGACCCTTACGGGACTATGAGCCTTTCAACACATGGATGGATGAGTGTATCAAAAAATGTGGCTCTCAGGTCTGTAATTATAGAATGGGTAATGCATGGGTGAACCTTTCCTCTATTTCTCGAGACCTGACTCTTCTTTTAATTATCCTTAATGCGGTTTCCCTTTCCACCTCTTAGGATGTTATGATATAGGAGGGCTCTCCTAATGAGGCCTTTTCGGTTGCTTCTTCCTATTCTTTCCAAATGGGGCCTTATTCCCCAAATTAATGTCTTCTTCTGGGTTTTGCTTCAAAACCACAACCTCACTGTTGATAATATTTTGAAGAGAGGTTTCCAGATCCCCAATAGGTGTGTGCTATGTAAATGCCAAGCAGAGTCACTGGACCACCTATTTATCCATTTCCCTTATGTTAGTAAGATTTGGTAGTATCTCCTTTCTTCTATTGGGTTGTACTACTATTTTCCCTCCTCTATTCAAGACCTTTTTTTCTCAATGGTCCCTACCTTTTAGGAACACTGATTCTCACAAATTGTTTTCTTGGGCACTCCCGCATCTCTTTTGGGGAGTGTGGAAAGAGAGAAAAAATCGTATCTTTAGGGATTGTTGTGCACCTCCCAAAATATTTTTTGAAAAGATCCACCTTGCTTTAAAATAAAACTTTATTATCTATGGTGGTACTAACCCTTTTGCAGGAAAAGACCAGAATGTTGACCCTAAGAAGAACAATAATAAAAGATAGAATTTGACCTGGAGCTACCCCTTGAAAGTTTGGTCTAAGGCTAACTTTGATGGAGTGGCTAAGAGTAGTCTTGGAAAGGTGGGAAGTGGTGGAGTTATCAGAAACAACTATGGAGTGGGTATTGGAGCCGTTTCTCTCCCTCTTGGTACCTAATATTACCACTTTGCAGAAGCTAACACGGCCCTTCAAGTTACTAAATTATCCCATGATATTGGTGTGAAAAATCTTTGTCTTGAAGGTGATTCTACAAATATCATTAATTATTTAAACTCCCACCATTCCCTCTCATGGACTATAGCCAATATGATTGAAGAAACGTGCATTCTTTTAAACTCCTTTGAAAATGTACACATATCCCATGTGTACATGGAAGCCAACCAAGTAGCTAACTAGTTTTCCAACCTAGCTATTAAAAGTGACACGATGATTAGATGGCTACACGGTGGAGATCTCCCACATGAGGTGAAGGATTTAGTCGAAAGGGATAGATTTCAGGGAAAAGAGGGAATCATAATTAGAAATAATGAAAGCTAATGTTTCTTATCAGATATCCATTCCCATAAATGGGAAGTACCAAAACGATAGGGAGGTAAATTAATCCATGTCCCATTTTCACACTTTCTAGGTATCTATTTCCAAAGTTAAAACCTACCTTTTAAGGCATAACAAAAAATAGATCTGGAATACCTTTGCGAGAAAGTATCTAAACAACTGCAATTTGTTATAATACCAGAGAGCTCGTCTGAACCATTATTTTGCTATGGGAGGTGAAAGACATAGAAGGGAGCCCTTCGATGATAGCGGGAAATGGAGGAGACAGCCCAAGGTCTGGAATTCCCTGCAAAAAGGGGGAATTTCAACTTTCATTGAAAGGTTACATGGCAGCAAGCTAACAGTGAATAAGATGCTCATGAAAAACTAGAATGAGGGTTGTGTGGTGATTGATGGGAGGAATTTCACTATCATTGAGGAGGTTATTTTGAAATTCATTGGTATCCCCATTGTGGGGAATAAATTTTATAGGTGGGTATGTGCAGGATCATGGTATGCCAAACTAGGCCCTTAAGTGGCAATGAAAATTCAGAAAATTGGGTTTAGGCAAGTTGACATAAAAATTTGAACAAGTTATAAATATTATATAAAAAATATGTAACAATAGAATCTATAGAAAATTAAGTTTAGTTTCTAAGATACTAGAATTTTTTTGAAAAATAATTATTCTATATGTTGAAAATTTCAAATTTCAATGTAGTAGTACGAAAATTTTAGGAAAAAAATAAGAAGTAGGTGTATGTCTGACCACCTTAAACACAATTAAATGATAATTTTTTTTTTTACAAGATTCAAGATGTAAGTAGTAGACTCATGTCTAGATGTGACACATTTTTTTGTAATTTTTTTCCAAGTAAATAATTAATTATGATTTTTTTCTACAACTTTTCCAAAATACAAAAACTCTCATGTTTGACCACATTAACTTAGTCTAAACTTTATCAAATTGAAAACTTTTTTTATTTTTCTTGTAGTAGGAAAAGCATAGAATGTGACACATGTTTTGGATTTCAAAAATGTTATACAGTTTGAAAGATATAGCTATTTTTCAATAAGTCTATCAATCAGGACTAGAAAGATAACAAGTAGGTATACGTCTAACCACATTAAACAAAATCTTATGATAATATTTTTTTATAAGATTATAGATAAAATTAGTAGACTCGTGTTTGGATGTGATGTATATTTTTTGGTTTTTTTTTTCCAAGTAAATAATTAATTATGATTTTTTTCCTACAAATTTTCATGAATATAAAAACTCTCATGTTTGACCACCTTAGCTTAGTCTAAACTTCATCAAATTGAAAGAATTGTTTATTATTATTGTATTAGGTGAAGCATAGAATGTGATGTATATTTAAAATTTCAAAAATCTTATATTGTTTGAGAGTTATAGTTGTTTTTCAAAAAGTCTATCAAGCAGGACTTCTTTTTCACATCGCCACTTTTTGGCATACCATGATCCTACACATACCCAAGGACCAAAAAAATCTCAGACTCAGTGGTCAATGATTTTGTGAGGGATGTGGATGAGAAGAATTCCATCACCAAATTTGGTACTCACTACCAATCTGATGGGATTAAAATGTTGTGGAGATTTTTCCTAAGGGCTCTCATCTCTTATGTGAGGCTAGATACCAGGTTTGATAGGATAAGAACTTACCATTTCATTCTTCTAAACCACTTTAGACATGGTAGGAAGTTTTCTATCCCTTTCTACTCATATTCTTCTATAAATGATAATATTAATGGCTATAGGGATAAGGATATTGTTAATCCTGCCCTTCATGAGGGATTATTACTCTTGATTTATGAATATTTTAAAACCCAAATCTTGGGGAAGGAAATTGTTGTTAATGAGGATAAAGTAGATGTTTCTAGCTCTAACTATTTCCTCTCAGACACTAAAGATAGTGTGGGTATGTATTCAGAGGACCAAGAGTATTGTGAAACTAAAAAATAGAATCAAGTTTCTTCCTCCAAAAAGAGAACTGCTAGTTTTGTTATAAAAAAAAAAGCAGTGACTCTGTCCAAAAAATAGGCTAGAACTGTTATTTCTTCTAAAGAGGAATATAATGAAAATGAGGAAGGGATGAACACAAATGATGAGGAGGAGGTTTCCAGTGGAAAAAGGAAAGAAGAAAAGGGAACCTACTACGGAGAGGATTTCAAACAAAAAAAGAAAGAACATGGGAGAAAGCTTTGGCTAGATGTCTCCTGAGGACAAGGCCATGAGTGACAAAAACACCCTCCCTTTTGGCCCCCATGAGAAGGTCCAGGACTCTCATCCGGACAATCCTGAAGATAATTACTAGGAAGTTCCCTCTCCCGAGTCTCCTCACCCCCACAGTTCCAAGGATGACAAGGACCAGTTCAATGAGGAGTTTCGCAGCAATGATTCTATCAAGAGGAAGAAAGTGTGTCATAACTTCAATGTTAACATTGTGAAGATGGGTATTATCAGGAAAGCTTTTAATCCCAAAGTTCTTGAGGGTGAGGATGGTGGGATTCAGCGGGAGGAGTTGATTGACCTGGCTTTGGCGGTCCTCAGTGATAACACTAGGGAAATAGAGCTTAACCTCCTCAACAATGCCAAGAACAACATGCTAGACAACTTTAGGTCAATCAAATGGCTTTACCATGAACTGGGGGATCTCAAAGACATATTGAATAGGTTTGACAACAATAATGGTAGCAGAGTGACTGAGGATTATCAGGGACTCAAAAGTAGGATTATTAAGATGGAGGAAAATATGTTCAGCCTTGAGGACACTCTCAAAGGCATTGTGGAACAAAGCTTCAACATCCTGAAAGCTTCTAATGAGCATATCAAGTTGCTAATAGAGAAAATGGAAGAAAAACCAGGAGGGAAAGAAGTATAGATCATAAAAGAGGACAAAGTGCATAAGCCAAATGAAGGACCTGGAAAGAGGACTAGGGCCAGATCCAAGAAGAATAAGGAGCAGGAGGAGGCCATGGACATCCACAAGATAAAGGAGGCTACTGATAAAATGGATATCCTTGAGGCCAATGTGGCTACCCTACTCAGGAATATCAACTGACTGTTTTCCCTAGTTTTTTTGCCTGTCTCTATGCATGGTTTACTTTTTTGTTTTCTCTATCTCTATTTGGTTGTATGTTTGGCTCTTCTAGTGGCCTTTTTGCTCTTAGTCTCTATTTTTTTTAGACTTGAACCTATGTTTCTATATTTTTATATGTATTGGGTTTCAAGCACCCTATAAAACCTATTTTACGTAATCAAAAACATATATTCCTACCATATACTACTATCGATGTTTAATTAATTATGGTAGTTTAGGACACTTACTAAGATTTCCTCTAATTTTTAAGACTCCTATGCACTTCTAGAGTTTTTCTCAAGTATGGTTTATTTCTTCTCCCTTAAGGTTTTCAAATTTATTATCTATATGACGTTCTCTTCATGGATTCTTCTTTTTTCTTCATTGATTTTTCCTTTTTTTCTCTTGTGATAATATAACAAATTATAATTATCATTTTGTTTTGTATTGGCTCTCCTTCTGATAATTTTCCTATTATTACTAGAGCATATATTTTTTGATTTGGATATCCTTTCAATTATATTCAACCTATTTGTTGTGGTTATTACATATGTATATAATTTTCATCATACATTTCATTTATATATGTACATATTTGCTAGATGGTTATTCTATATGTTTGATGATTTCATGATTATATTATCATATATTTATACATTACTATCTTTTCCTATAGCCTATATGATGTTCACTTATTCATCATGTATACGCCTAGTTCTAGATGTCTTTGAAAATAAATTTTATGTATATATATCGAGACTCATTTGTCATATATATATAGATATATAGATATGTATATGTGTGTGTGTGTGTGTGTGTATACTGTTGGAAACTGCAATTGAAGCAATTGTTGTATTGTCATTGATGTCAAACCTTAACTGGTAAGACTGTTTCTATTTAAGAAAGTACTATATCTATTTGATTGTTGCTAAGGGGAAAGGCAAGGTTGGTAACAATAGCACCTAAGGAAAGGTTGAGTTATCTTGATACTTCAATGAGTACTTGATTATGTGGCACAATGATAAGATAATGTAT
The DNA here is from genome assembly GCA_027943335.1 of Chamaecyparis obtusa. Taxonomy (NCBI): domain Eukaryota; kingdom Viridiplantae; phylum Streptophyta; class Pinopsida; order Cupressales; family Cupressaceae; genus Chamaecyparis; species Chamaecyparis obtusa. The sequence goes on along the minus strand of BSBK01004377.1, from coordinate 235,268 downwards.
TGTTTATCTGAGTATGAATGAAGACTAAACTGGTAGGCTTAACAGAGCAAAAGTGAAGAAATCTAGTTTAAGTCGAGTGATATTAGTGTCGACTGAGCTAGTATATGCCAAGTAAATTCAGTGTTGACTGAACATCAGTATTAGCTGAGGAAATAGTTTTGAGGTGACCGAGCTTTCTAGTGAAGACCGAGGAGTTGAACATAGTATTGACTGAGCGTCAATATTTTACATTTGAGGAAGAATTCAGATCTCCAGCTGACATCGTTGAATTCTTGGATTATGTAAAATGTGTTGACTTTATTTATTGATTGTATGAAAGCATTTAATGCACTATAAAACATTTTATTATAAATCTATTAAGAGATTTGAGATATTTCTAGAAGGATATCTGAAGAACATAAAGTAGGAAGGATTTGATGAATTTGACCTAACCCTAAGATCTACGAAGGAGATTAAGCAAAAAAAGATGTATTGACCTAATTGAGGAAGTATTAAGGAAACCTAAGTATGAGGTTGAAATAGAGAGGATGCTGGAAGTATTGTTGATGTTATTGACTGTACAAGCAAAGAAGGCTAAAGGAGAAGTGTTGTGATTGCTTGACGAGAGTTCTAAGTAGATCAATGATGGTGATGGTAAAGGTTCACAGTCAGTAAGCCAGCATATGTGTACAAAATTGGATCTGATATTTGCAAAGTGAGTTGTATGTTTTTCAGATCAATACTACTGCTACTTTCTAACCATTGTATCAGTCAAAATCCTTTTAACAGAGGTTGACCTAACAGTCATTTGTATAAATCCTTTGAACAAGGTTGCATTCTAATGGAGTGTATGTAAGTCCTATAACAAGGTGCACTTTTAACAAAGTGGTTTAAATCCTTTAACCGAGTCACACCTGACAGTGTGTTTGTAACCTTTGATAGGGTTGGCTTTTCACCGAGCTCACTTTAGAAGAGTGAACATAATAGTAACATGTTACAAAGTGGTTTTTCCCAAATTGGGTTTCCACTATAAATCTTGGTGTTGATACTTGTGTGAATGTTTTGGTTTGAACATTTTTGTGTTCTACGAGTTAGATACTATTGGATAAGTGGACTGCATTGTTATATGTTTCTGTTATGCAAACAGTAATGACCGAGTAGCTGTTGGTTATTAGATTTGATTTGTTGAAGTTTTAAAGTTTTTTTTTATACATCTGGACCTGAGAACAACTGATTCACCCCCCATCCCTGTTGTTCTAAATCATATTAACAATTGGTATCAGAGCTGTTGGTGCTTACAGAGAACAATTTTGAAGGTACTTAAATCAAATGATCAAGATGTATAAGAAAGAGGTACCAAAGCTGAATAAGGAGAACTTCCCTGCATGGCAAAGATTGATGAAGCTACATCTGGCCGGTATTGGTGATTCTGAAAAGTATTATGTTGAGCATGATTTTGTCACACCTATTGCACCTCTGACTGCCAAGGAAATGAAAGCTAAACAAGAACACAACCAAGCAATGTTGGAGATTGCGTCTGCCCTAAGTTATCTAGAATTTGAAGACATCAAAGACTGCAGTAATGCAAAGCAAATGTGGGACACCCTTGCAAACATCTATGGAGGCAACATAAATGTATTGAGAGAAAAATCTGAGAGCCTAAGAGGTAAATTTGATGAAATGAGAATGCAAGAAGGTGAGAATATTACACAATATTATGGTAGAATAAAAGTTGTAAATGCTATTAGAGGAGAAAATGGAACTATTAATGATGAAATTGTAAATGGAAAAGTATTGAGAACTCCACGTCCTATATATGCCATCAAAATTTTTGCAATTCAAGAATCTAGATGTAACCCTAACAATGCTCTTACTTTGGAAAGTTTGGTTGGTAAGCTTACTGCTTTTGAACTTTCTAACTATGATAACTTCACTATTGGTAATGTTGAATCTTCTTCTAAGTCACAAATGGTTCTGAGTAAGTCAAAGAAGGAAAAAGAAAGATGCATAAGTGAAAGTGATAGTGACACATCTAATTAAGAACTTGAGGATCTAGAAGCTCTTATGGCTAGAAGATTGAAAAGAGGAAAAGGAAAGTACAAAGGTAAACTCCCTATTATATATTTTTCATGTAATAAAGTTGGTCATATAGCTGCTAGATGTCCTAATAGGGATGATAAGGATGAAGAAAGAGACAGCAAGCATAAAGACAAAAGAGAAGATAGAGGTTATTGAAGATACAAGGACTACAAAGGAAAAGGTAAGAAATCCTACTATATTGTCGAAGAAGAGACTGACACTGATAGTGATGATTTTGAAATTGAAGTTGTTTATGTTGCAATGAAAGATGAATCTGATGAGGATGAGAAAACTGCATTGATATCTTATGTGAACAAAAATGATAAATGGATTATTGATAGTGGTTGTTCACATCGCATGACTAGTGACAAGATTAAGTTTGATACCTTAGATCATTATAAAGGTAGGAGTGTGAAATTTGGTAATGATGCACCATGTCCTATTAGAGGAAAAGGATCGATTAAGCTGACTGATAAGATCATTTATGAAAATGCTTGTTGGGTTGAGTGTCTTAACTATAATCTACTGAGTGTTGCATAGCTTAATAGCACTGGCTACTGAGTGGAATTTCATCATAGAAAGGCCAAAATATTTGATGCCACTGGTGAACTGTTTGGAAGTGGAGAACAAACAAGAGGTAATTTGTTCTATCTAGACCTATCTGAAGACACATGTATGATTACACAACTTGATGATATTTAGTTATGGCATAAGTGGCTATGTCATGTTAACTTTGATAATCTGGTAGAAATTAGTAAGAAAAAGAAAGTGAGAGGTATACCTAGATTGAAGAAACTTGAGAATGTAATGTGCAAAGAATGTCAGTTGGGTAAGATGACAAAGTCTAGTTTCAAGAGAAAAAATTTTACTTCTGAGAATACCTTAGATTTGGTTCATACTGACCTTTGTAGACCGACGGGTGTACAAAGCTTTTGTGGTGCTAGATATTTTATCCTGTTTGTTGATGATTATACCAGAATGATGCATGCAATGTTCTTAAAGGAAAAATCTGATGCTTTTCAATTTTTTAAGTGGTATTTGGCTAAGGTTGAAAATGAGATAGGTAGGAACCTGAACTGTCTAAGATCTGACCAAGGTGGAGAATTTATATCCAATTAATTTAATCTATTTTGCAATGATAGAGGGATCAAAAGATAGATGTATGCACCTAGAACTCCTCCACATAATGGTATAGTAGAGAGAAGGAATAGATCTATCTTGGATTGTACAAGGACATTAATGATTGAAAATAATGTTGCACAAAAGTATTGGAAAGAAGTTGTAAGTACAACTATTTATACTCTTAACCGAGTATAGATCAAAAAAGGTACAAATTTGACACCTTATGAGTTATGGCATGGGTATGCACCTAATGTAAAGTACTTTAGAATTTTTGGAAGTAAATGCTACATACCGCAGGACAATAGGAATGGAAAATTTGATGCTAAAAGTGATGAGGGTATATTCCTAGGCTATTCCACAAAAAGTAAAGCTTATAAGTGTTTGAACTCTAACACTAACAAAATTGTGGAAAGTGTGAATGTCAAAGTTGATGAGTATGCAGAGAAAAATGAAGCTGACAGTAAAAGAGAACATGAAGATTACAAATCTTTTGTGTATATAGAGGAAGGAGAAGCAAGTGACAGACTTACACCTAATGTTGAGTCTTGGGTAAGCAATGTTGAGCATCAGGAAAACAATGCTGAGAGAGAAGAACATGATGAGTGATAGGAAGAAGCTGTTGAGTATTAGGGAGAGGTTACTAAGCATTCAGAAGCTAAATTTGACAATCTTGTTGGTGAACCTGAAGAGAAAGATGAAAGGAGAGCATAACCTGTTCTAGCACAATATGTAAGGAGACATCACAAGCCTGAATATATTATTGGAGACAAAGATACTAGAGTTCTGACCAGAAGCAAGACAAGAGATCCAACATGTTTACTATGTGAATTTGAGCCTAAGACAACAAAGGAGGCATTAGAGAATGAAGATTGGATAGAAGCAATGAATGAAGAGATAGACTAGATGTAGAAGAATGATACCTGGACTGTGGTGTCAAGACCAAAAAATAAGAATGTCATTGGGACAAAATGGGTGTTCTGAAATAAGCTGAATGAGCATGGTCAAATCATAAGAAACAAAGCTAGGTTGGTATGCAAAGGCTACGCACAAGAAGAAGGAATAGATTATGGGGAGACATTTTCCCCTATAGCTAAATTGGAAGGAGTAAGAACCCTACTTGCATATGCTACCTATAAAGATTTCAAGGTATACCAAATAGATGTTAAGTCTGCATTTTTAAATGGTATATTAGAAGAAGTGTATATTGAACAGCCAAAAGGATTTTTTGATCCAAACAAAAGACACATGGTTTGCAAACTGAATAAAGCACTGTATGGACTAAAGCAAGCTCCCAGGGCATGGTACGAGAGACTGAACAACTACCTAATACAGATTGGATTCTCAAGGACAAATGACACAAGCAATCTATACATGAAAGATGAAGAAGGTAAGGGAATCTTGTTAGCTAAGATATGTGTAGCTAATATTATATTTGGTGGACAAGATGCCTTGTGTAATCAATTTTCAAATGAAATGCAAACTGAAGTTGAAATGAGTATGTTTGGGGAGATCAAATTTTTTGTTGGTTTACAAGTATATCAGATGGAGAAAAGAATTTTCATCACCCAGTCTAAATATGTTTATGAGATACTGTAAACCTTTGGTATGGAAGACTCAAGGCTATTAAGTACTCCCATGGCTACTGGAAAAAATTTGTCTCAAAATGATGATGCTATAGAAGTAAACCAGACTTTGTATAGATCTATGATTGGAAAGCTACAATATGTTGTACACAGCAGACCAGATATTGCTTTAGCTGTTGGGATTGTAGCAAGATTCTCTAACAATCCTAAGGAAACTCACATGATGGCTATCAAAAGAATAATGAGATATTTGAAAGGGACTGTTGACTATGGATTGTACTACAAGAAGCATGAGAAGTTTGAACTGAGAGTGTATACAGATGTTGATTGGGTAGGAAATGTGGATAACAGAAAGAGTACTAGTGGTGGAGCTTTCTTTCTTAGACATAGATTAGTTTCCTGGACAAGCAAGGAACAAAATTGCATTTCCCAATCTACTATTGAAGCTGAGTATGTGGCTGCAACTATGAATTGTTCAAATTTGATATGGGTAAAGAAATTGTTG